>WNWK01045371.1:0-14755 GCA_009830355.1 Cherax destructor
ACCCTCCAAGTATACTCCAGATATACTACCCACACGATGGGTATGAGGTATTTTGTAAGAAAATAATGGGTATGGGGTAATTCTACTCATAGGATGGGTAAAACAACTACCACCCAATACACAAATATCTCGAACATGGGAGAATGAAACTTATGGCGACGTTTCGGTCCGACTTCGACCATTGACTAGTCACACAGAAGTGTGAATGGAATGGAGGTAGTATATATACTGGCTCCCTTCCTTTCGCACTTCTGTTAGTTCTAGTGATAGTAAGAACATAAGAAAGGAGGAACACTGCAGCAGGCCTGTTGGCCCATACTACATAGTACATTAGCTATATCTTGTGGGCCTTTACCTGACATTAAGAGAACACTGTCATCTGCTCACAATAGAAGCTTACACTTTATACTAATGGGCATGTCATTCAATTAACATAGGAACAATAAGGGACCCAGAATACAACCTTGGGAACCTCCCCACATGCTGTCGGCAGGGGTTCTGATTCTGTGCTGTTGATCTTGACAATTTGTTTCCTATTGCTCAGGTAGGACTTAAACCAGTCTACAGAAGCTATGTCAATAGCTTCTAGTTTCTTACATAATATATTGTGGTTGACCGTATCAAAGATCTTTTGCAAGTCTAAGATTCCCTAGCAACATTTCAGTTCTCAAATCCATCCATCCAATGGAAATAAGTCACTGTCTGACTTTTTTGGGTTATCCTAGGTTCTCTACACATATGCTGCTATGTATGATAATCTATGTAACTGTATTTATGTATACCTGAATAAACTTACTTACTAATGAGGGAGGTGTCGGTTGAATGAGATTTCCTAAAACCTGATTGGTAACTATGGAAAATGTTTTTGTTATTAAGATACATAATTACTTGACAGTACACCGCCCTCTCTAGAATTTTGGACATCACACTGAGTATACTAACAGGCCTATAGTTGCTGACGTCAGACCTACTATTTTTATTGAAGATAGGAGTAACTCTGGCCTCCTTGAACCCCACCGAAACGGTATTAGTGGTGACGGACAAATTTGTTATGTGCGCAATGAGGATTGGCTATTCAGAGGCACCATCTTATAAGGAAAATACAGGTAATATAGGTTTTCATGTGATTTAATACTTTTCAAAAAAATCGCTCTAAAGATACATACACAATTTCATATAAACATTATTATCCCCATCAAATATTACACACAAATTACAGGAAAATTATCAAACTTTTCCACAGGTAATTTGTTTTCTTTTATAATCTCTTTAAGGTCCTCATATGGGCTATAAGTTCTCCCGAAAAAATGCATTAAGTTTTTTTTCGTATCCAGATATGTTTCAGGGAGTCTCGCTATTTCTCCCAGTTGACTACCTTTGATTTATGTAGGAATTCTCATTATATTCATAATCATTTCCCCAGCATCTATTTAACCATCATCAATACTAAACTCATCACCAGTATCACTAAGCTTATCTTCACTCTCTCCCATCGTCACTTTCTTTATCACTATCATGACAGTTTTTACTAGCATAGTTTGTCTTCTTCTTTATTACTATCTTCAGTCTTACTGGTGTCATCTTTCTCGATCTTTTTATCACTTAGTTCTGTATTTTTTTTAATGTATTTGTACTGACAGTCATTTCCACGAGCAACTGCATCTTACTTTCAAGTATAAAAATAACATGATTTTCATCCAAATCATCATAGCTTCTCGACTGGCCTTGCCAGTTAAGAACTGTGGTGGAGCCATCAACCACACTGGACGGCAGCCGTCCCCACTGCATCTCACACTCATTGCTTTCTCTGACTGCTTATTATACAGTACTTATTATTCTTAAGCTTGTAGAAATTACTACTACAGGCAATTTAATTGTTTCTAACTCCATAGCCTCATTACTTGTTCATTTCATTAGCCTGACATCTTAATGTAGCATGCATCTGTATGAAACCAGACGCAAATACACACAAATTACCAAAAGAGGATTTGAGTTGAGCTTTTGTGGATTCCCTCTCACACAGGGTTCCGGGAGCGTGGTAAAGTAGATGACATAGTTTAACATTAAACAAAAAGACTGTCCAATGTAATTTTGGTCTTTCAAACAAAAGTTAAAAAAAAAATATTGTTAGAAAAAAGTAGCAAAGAAATTTGAAGTAGAATATACAGACATGAACTAGACATTTCATAATGAAATGCGTCAAGTTAACATGTCTATGGAGAAAGTAAGAAGGTTAGTAGATTAGATGATGTTGTCACTGCTAGACTAAGGCTAGGCCATGTTACTTGGGCAGTATACAGTAGCTCTATAAGGAGATGCTAATGATATGAATTGTGTGGATAAAGACAGGGCCACACACCAGAACATTATATTTCAGAGTGTCGAAACAGCTATTCATTTAGAGTCACATTCAGGCAAATCTTACAGGAAATGACAACTCACTTTGCTGCTGTTGTTGTTATCTTGCTTAGCATCAGACCCAGCGCCTCTCACACCCCGGATGCCACACCAGGCATCACCTCGTCCGTCGCCTCTACATTCACCTACTCTATTAGACGTTGCCATGATTTAAGTCTACAGCCCGACACCAATTCAAATTGGAGGTGGCTCTTAGGTCTACACTTCAATACCCGGCTCATTAGTAAAAAAAAATGAATCCCTGGTCACACAATACTCTCGGATTTCGAATGTTCTAAAGTATTGTTTTCGTGTTTACTGAGACATATGGGAAAGTCTCGTTGTGCCTACTGTTTCTGTTTCCCTAACAGTAAATAAATTACTAGTAGCTAGTCTCTTTACCCCTGTTGCTCCTGTTCACCTAGCTGTAAACAGGAAACTGAGTCTTGTTCCTTAGCTTATTCATATTTGCCACAGTATGTCGGGATTCATACACCAGTCGTCTCATTTATAAATGTGACTAGCTATAAACAAGCCGGTGAAAAAAAATAGCCCTTTGGGAGCCGTCCAACACAGCAGTTATTAATAGGAAACAGAGACACTCTAAGCTTCTCCCTGGAGAGGAATCTGTGTAGTTTTATCCGGGTGTATATGAAACATAGTAATAAAATATTTTCCTTGTTAGTAGTGACTTTGATAAATTAGACACATGTGCAACACTTGGGTATCTTTTTTTTTTTTTTTTATATTTTATTAAACATAAACTTACATACATTATAACATACCCTGAACCGAATATAACAAACCAAACAAAATTACATAGTAAAATATGAACTCATTCAAAACGTAACTTTACTTTAACAATTTTAAAGAACATCATAAACCAAAAACAAAATATTATCCATACATTAGACAATAGCAAACATCAAATCGAGCATCAGACACCAAAAGGTGTATTTATTTATGACAGTGCTATACATTCTCATTATCAGCTTACAACTAAACAATTTAACTCCAACACCCACAAAAATAGATGAAATCTGCTCAATAAAACCTAAAAAATACAACACATCCACCACACCTGGTTATTACACCCAAAAAAAAATTGGCTTTAACCAACCAACATACCCCACACCCAACCCGAGCCAAAAAACATTATAGGCTCTCACAAAAATAAAGGATCAACTGATCACTAGCAGTCATACACAACATAAAAGCCGTACATTAAACCTTAAACATAAAAGCTTCAAAACAACTCACAACAAACCATTCACTCTAATTGCTACAAAATATTAACCCAACCATAATACTTCCACTTCCCACACATTCCATCCTTTCACACTTGACAAAACAACAAACCAAACATCTCATAACACTTCACCATACAGGGTAAAGTAAACAAAACCAAACCGAGGCCTATACTACCTCAAACACTGTACCAAGATCTCAACACATAAGGCTTAAAACAGAACCTTATAAAAACATACCCGGTTCCTTGCATAACACCAAACAACACATGCATGTCCACAGGAACACAGCCAAAACAGAAGGAAACCAAAACCCTCCCCCTAAGAACTACAGCTATACCCCCTCCCTACACCTACCAACACATCCCATACACCCCACCCACACTAAAATAACCTCAACAACCCCTCCACTCTCAAAACTCTATACGCTGACGGAAAATAACTCTCCCAACTCCCCATAAATCTCCCTATTCCTACATTTCGTTCTAAAAATTAGGCAGCCAAAGCTTTGACCCCCACCCTCACCTCCAAACCCCTCATACTCCAAAACACGAAAATATAATCCAAAACTATGTACGTCAATGCCCTGCGCACACTTTCCGAGTAATCACCCAAATCTAAACTTAAAGCACGCAACACGGACACACCCTCCCACTAATCAAATTCAACACCCCCTACCCAATCCCGCACCTTTCCCATGTCCCTACAAAATACACCACATGAACGCCGTCTCCCACTCCCCACATTTATCACACTCCCATTATTTGTCATACCCATCATAAAAAGCTGACTCTTCGCTACCAAAATCGCATGCAAAAACTTAAAACCCACCTCCCGAACACTTGGTCGAACCTTGACCTTCCTAAACCACCACCAAATACTCTTCCAGTCATACAAAGGGAAAGTTTCCTCACCCTCACTACCCTTTCCCTACACCCACCCTATCCAACCTACTCGCTCGTACCTTTACCGAATCCCGAACCACCATAAGAAACCGAAGGACCCCCTCACATCCCACCAACTCTCTTCCTCCCCACCACTTCCTCGCCTCCCTCATCACCCCACCTATGCGCCTACCCCCTGTCCCCCAGTAAAATGAAATTCCTGTTTCAAAAAAACACTGCGCAGCCTCAGTCTTAGTGGTACCAAACCCAAACCCCCACATTTAACTCTAGTTTCCACCACATCCTTATTTAACCAGTGCCTACCCCTTCCCCACACAAAATTATAAACTCCCTTTTCCAACCTACGAACATCCCCCTCCAACAAAGGTAAAACTGCCCCCTAAACCATAACTTACTGTATACTAATACATTCACCACAACAACTCTTTGTAATAAAGTTACCTCCTTCACCCCCCAACCCTTCATCCTATCCAAAGCTTTATCTACCACCTCCCTAGAATTCACCTCCCTTGCCCTTACTAGGTTACCACAAAACACTATACCACAAACATTCAACTCCTCTCGCAAGACCATCCCTCCCTTACCCCCAACGCTCCCCTATCCAACTTCCTACCTCTAACAAAACCGATTTACTCCTATTAACACTCATGCCCGTCACCTTACCAAACCTCACCACCAAATCACTGATCCATCGTAAACATTCACTCGATGTTACCAACAACGTGGTATCATCTACGTAACCTATTATTTCAGCCCTGCACCCCCACCCTCCCCCTCCCTTGCTCCCCTTTCTCAACTAACTGAAAAAAGGGTCCTGCAAAAACGCAAAAAGGATCTGAGATAAAGGACACCCCTGTCGAATACCTCTACCCATACTTACTGCCCAACTAATCCTGCCATTAATTTGTACCTTAAGCAATGCCTCAGCATATATAAGTCGAACCCAACCCACTATTTCCTCACCAAAACCCTGTCTCCTCATAATCTCCAACAATGCTCCCTATGCACCCTATCATAAGCCATAGCCCAATCCAAACCTAACACACCTCCTTCACCACAATCTTCTATAAAACCCTTAATCCTCCTATGTCCCATTCTCATACTCCTCCCTGGGATCCCAAATTGCCCCTCAGAACCACCGCCGATGCCTTATCACCCCACAACACTTCCTCCATGCCACTCCTGACTCTTAACGCTTGAAACCGATCATTCTGAATATCCCTTAAAGCTACCCTAATACCCTCCAAACTCTCGCCACTCCCTACCCCCCCTCCACCTCCAGCATCCCTCAATAACCCCTCTAAATACCGTTGATACCCAAATCTATATCGCGCATCTTCCCTACCCACCTTTTCAAAAATTTTAATGGCAAGTTTCCCACATTCATTCCACCATAGCCACACCAACAATCCCGACCCCACAAAACCTTCCACCACCCCTCAAAATCCACCTGCCACGCTAGCCTCTTCAACATCCCTACATTGAGCTTCCAATAACTTTGAAACACCTGCACTGCCCCCTCCCACCCTAATTGTGCCAAAACACCTTTATGGTCCGAAAAACCAACATCTATGCATTCCACTTTCTCCACCGCCACTACTTTTGAAACATATATCCTATCTAAATGGGCTGCATACTGACCCCTACTAAACGTATACTCTACCAGGTTATTCCCACCTCCCACTACGTCCACCACCCCCACTGCACACAAAACCTCCCTCAAGATCCTCACAACTTGCCCCGAACCCCTCGGTTCCACATCCTTGAGTCTAATAATACAATTCCAATCTCCCCCTATGATAGCTACTTGAGACAAACCCCTTAAAGCATAAATTAACTCTTCCCTCACAAAATTATCCTTCACACGCAAAGTTGGAACCGCCGGCATATAAACCCTAATAAAACTAACATTAACCACTCCCCATCTACCATCCACCCTAACCACTCTACCCCCTCCCCTTCTTCCCATGACCCCAAAACAAAAGGACTACCCTCCCTCACCCCCACCCTCCCTTTTAGGCCAGCAGACCCCCCCACAAAGACCTGAAACCCCTTCAGAAACAACTCATTACCCTTCCGAAAATTATGTTCCTGGAAAAATACTACGTCTATCTTAAACCTACATAAGGTATCCTCTACCCACCTACGCTTGACCTCATTCCTGAGGCCATTCACATTGATACTTAGACACCTGAATTTAAAGGCATTGGTTTACCCTTCTGTTTCGCTTGCTTCCTGTCATTCTTATCAGTTGATCCAACCTTAGTACCACACTTTTTATCACCAGCCACTTCCTTATTTACTCTGGTACTACCATTTCCTCTAATACCAGCAACATTACCACGTACCACCTCTGACCATACCTTTTTCCCCGGTCTCTGCCCAGGAGTGAGGATGTCATTTTCCGCCTCCTCCCCAGTTCTCTTTCTTGATTCCACCTTCTCCATTTCCTCCTCTACATCCTCCTGCTGTCTATGGACCTCCACATCCACCTGTACCACAGTCGCTGTAGCTCCACTACTTTCAATCTGGTCCAAAGATGACAGCAAAGTCTCCACCTCACCACCCACACCCTCCCCATTCCCCAAATCCATACTCTCACCTCCCAACATCTCATTCAAATCCTCCAATATAGCAACCTCATTTACCACACAATGAACATCCTCCTGTTGTTCCTCAGTCTCCTGAGGTGGCCGCTGATCCTTCAAATTCCGCTCTTCTCGACTCTGCATCACTTCCTGTTCTGCCTGCTCCACTTCCTCACTCCACTGCCTTCTTCCCTGCCCTCCTTCCGGTTGACTTTCCATGGCACCATCCTCCAGTACTACGCCCTTACGCTCCTCCACACTCTTGCCTGCAGGTTCGACATTCCCACGTCGTCGATCCTCCCGTCTCCTCACACACTCAGCCGCCAGATGTCCAGGCTGCCCACACAATCTACATGTACGCACCTGCCCTTGATATGTCACATATACCTGTGTACGGAAACAATCCACCATTACATAAGATGGTATGGGCTTGCGCAATGTCATTTTTACTGAATAAGTTCCCTCCAAAAGACCTGCATATAGCCCCTGCGCCCATCTGCCAATATTGACTGCATGAATGACACCAAATACCTTAAAAACGTCGCGGATGTCCTCCGGTCCCATTTCAAAGGGAATATTCTGTACCTTAATCCATTTGTAGACAGCAGACACGTCCCGTAAGCATACCTCTACACCAGGATTTACCATCATTCGTTGATCCTGATATGCGTCCACCACCCTTTGATATGCTTCCGTGCTTGCAAATTTCACAAACAGCCTCTTTGCCCCGTTGATGGATATGCCGTAAAGATCTGCAAGTGTCACATGGTATGTGTCGCGAAGAACGGCAGGTAGTATCACATCCGCATTCGTCGAGTAGACCGCTCCTTGCATAAACTCAACACATACTGTGTTAACTCGCCGCCGGTAGCCGTCCGCCATCTTTGCTGAAAATATAATTTCCAACTGCTACCACCAGGGGCTGACCAACACGTCCGCACACCACCAGTGCTGGACGCGGAATAAAAAAAATAGCCCTTTGGGAGTCATCCAACACAGCAGTTATTAATAGGAAACAGAGACACTCTAAGCTTCTCCCTGGAGAGGAATCTGTGTAGTTTTATCCGGGTGTATATGAAACATAGTAATAAAATATTTTCCCTGTTAGTAGTGACTTTGATAAATTAGACACATGTGCAACACTTGGGTATCTTTAATGAGGAAACGTTAAGATACCCAAGTGTTTCATATGTGTCTAATTTATCAACTTGTCGGTTCTCTGAACCATTCATCTACATTCCAGTAATGACTTTGTAGATAACTGGTTCAGAGAACCGACAGGTTGATGAATTAGACACCGCCTACGACTGCTTCGCCTCACCTGTCTGCAGCATATAAACTCCTCCGCTCATTTGCTGTATTCTTTTCAAGATTGATGGACTGATCACATCGAATCTAGGCTGAGCGACTGATTACCTCAAACGCCTGATCTTCAACTATTTTTCTCTTTATTGGACTGAGGAAGCCACTGGATGGTGAAACGTTTCCACAATAAAGATACCCAAGTGTTGTACAAATATCTAATTCATCAACTAGTGACTTTATTTCTACTTCTTGACTAACACCATTGTCTGCCTGCAGATGTTATTGATAAATCTTTCTCCAGTAAAGAAACAAAATATTATCAGTGTTTTTCATTATCACTTTACTAAAACCTCAAACAACCGAGTGTAAATGTTGACACATATTATTAAGAAGACTGTTGTTGTTGTGCTTCATGCTTGTGTTGCGTTTCATGCTGGTGTTGCGTTTCATGTTGGTGTTGCGTTTCATGCTGGTGTTGCGTTTCATGCTGGTGTTGCGTTTCATGCTGGTGTTGCGTTTCATGCTGGTGTTGCGTTTCATGCTAGTGTTGCGTTCCATATTGGTGATGTGTGTTCCATGATAGGCCTGTACGTGACACATTGTGCGTCTTGGGGGAGGGGAGGAAAGGTGTGTACTCACCATGTGTTTGCGGTGGAGTCGAGATTTAGCTCCTGGTCCCCGACTACTAGACATATTTATGGGAATAATTAAACTATATGATAGTGATAAGTTGATAAACAAACTGTATGCAAATATTCTTATTTGAGAGAAGATACGAGCCCAAAGGGCATCATTGATTTCTGGCCTCTTGGGCCTTATCATATCTACTCTTGAAGGTATGTACTGAGTTTGCCTCCACCACTGTCTCATCCACATCATTCCACTTTTCGACCACTGAGACTCAATACAACCTTTCATCTCTACTGTCCATCTGCTGGTGTTAGGGTCCATCTTTGTTCCATCTGTTCCACCTCTGTTCCACTTGTGTTCTTTTGCTCTTGGTCCGTCTCTTTCTGCCTTATTAATTACTCTTAGGATTTTGTATGTCATAATCTTATCTTCCCTAGTCCTCCTCTCTCTGCCAAGGTCGTCAGGTTCAATTCTTTCAACCTCTACTCACAGGGCATTTCACACGACAATGGTACTAGTCTGGTTGCAAACTTGCTGACCTTGAGCTTCTGCGTATGCTTGACTAGGTGTGGGAGCCGTGTGCTTAATAATTGACCTATTATATGTCGTACATAAAGTTCTGAAGGATTCTGAATGTTGTACTAATGCTTGCTAATCTTGTACATGCTGCCGATGTTATATAGTTTACGTGTAATTCTGGCGATATTCTTGGACTTAAATTTACCCCAAGTCCTCTTCGCTCTCATATTTGCAGCTTCTCTCCCATGGTGTAGTGAACTCACCTATTTGTGGTTGCAGAGGTTGAGTCGCAGCTCTTGGCCCCGTTTCTTTGCTGGTCGTGTGTGTGCGTGTATTTATAAGAAAGCAAGTAAACTAGCGAGGAAGCAAGAAAATAATTAAGTGGGTGCCGAGGAAGGAGACCTTAAATGGTTGGAATAAAAGTGGCCAGCAACAAGACCACTAAGTGCAGCTCTGAGTGACCTTCATGCAGGCTTCCCCTGCCAGCAGTAACTGAAGTGTTGAGGGAGTGTAGGGTGACGCAGTCGTCACCAGCTGGCGTGGGGTGTACAAGTGTCGCTCCCGCACAGTAATATACTTCCATCACTCTTCTGAAAGGTATTTATTTATCATTATTAGATTTGTATTTAACACTGAGGCTTAACTAATAGGCATTCTCTTATGTTTTGAGTCATTCTGAAACTTTAATCTCTGTGAATTATTGATTTTGTTGTATATATTTTTTGTGTGGCTACGTTGAGTGACCAACGTGGTCGAAGTGCTTAGTGAATGTGTCAACTAATACTTGATGTGACAGGTATGTTGAAAAGGGTG
Source organism: Cherax destructor (assembly GCA_009830355.1). Classification (NCBI taxonomy): domain Eukaryota; kingdom Metazoa; phylum Arthropoda; class Malacostraca; order Decapoda; family Parastacidae; genus Cherax; species Cherax destructor. Next base: position 10,405 of record WNWK01045371.1, read on the forward strand.
TAAAATATCGACAGTTCGGCGTTTTATACCATTTTCAACAAGACTAGTACTTCTCTGTGAATGTTTCTTGATTCGCATTGAATGGTGACCTGTGAACCGATCAGTGCTCTTTGTGTCTTGTCATCGTGAGTATTTTTTGTTTTTTTGCCTTTATACCGCGAAATATCCTCATCATAGCATTTAACACTGAAGATCATTGACTAATAGATTCTCGTATGATTTGTCTTTCTAATATTTTGTTTATTCTCTGTGAATGCTTCTTGTTTTGTAGTGAATTGTGTGTATCTAGTTGTATATGAGAACACTAGAGAACTCTGAAGATAAGACTGCTTATCAGATGACTCTTTACACATGAGATATGTGTTTGACCCTGAGCTCCTGACGGCAAGTTGTGTGAGAATACCTTTTCATAAAAATATCTTTACTATATTCGAAAATAAGCGTCAAATGAGTACGATTCGAACACATTTACTTATAGATACCGGAGCTGAACAATGTTCTTTGTGGATAAATGGCTCAGAGAACCCACAAGTTGATAAACTGGACACATGTGCAGAACTTGGGTATCTTTATTGTGAAAAGGTTTCGCCACACAGTGGCTTCATCAGTTCAATACAAAGAAGAAATGTGAAGATCAGAAGGAGACTCAGGTAATCAGTCCCTCAGCCTGAGGGACTCATTACCTCAAACTCTTCCCGTTTATGACAGATTAAAATGCGAAAATCTCATCCAGTTTCCCAGAGCTGAGGCGCATGCCCAATATACAGCAAGCATTACCTCTCTGAACCGCAGCGCTGAGTCGCTGGAACAGAAAACTAGCCGCCCTGGAATCCCCAGTTACCCTGAAAGAACTTATATGCACTGAAGTTACCCTTAAGGAACTTAGATGCACCACTCTTTTCCCATGGGCCAAAGGTCTCTGAGCCTATACCTGGAGAGGGTTTCGGGGATCAACGCCCCCCTCGGTCCGGTCTGTGACCAGGCCTCGCGGTGGATCAGAGCCTGATCAACCAGGCGGTTACTGCTGGCCGCACGCAAATCGACGTACGAACCACAATCCGGCTGGGTTGCCTGTCTAGGGGTCTATTGGTAATCCCCGTTGTATGACCCCTGTGGTTTAGAGCTTCTTTTGATTATAATAATAATATTGGTAATCCCCTTTATGTACGCTGGGAGGCAGTTGAGCAGTCTTGGGGCCCCTAGCCCTTATTGTGTTGTCTCAGCATACTCGCGGCACCCCTGCTTTTCATTAGGGGAATGTTGCATCTCCTGCCGAGTTTATTTTGCTGTCGTAGGGAGTGATTTTCGTGTGTAAATTTGGTAGTAATACCTCTAGGATTTTCCAAGTGTATATTATCATGTATCTTTCTCGCCTGCATTCCAGGGAACACAAGTCAAGGGACTTCAACTGTTCCCAGTAATTTAGGTGCTTTGTCATATTTATGTGTGCCGTGAAGGTTCTCTGTACATTCTCCATGTCAGCAATATCGCATGCCTTGAAAGGGGCCATTAGTGTACAGAAGTATTTCGGCCTGGAGAGAATGAACAATTTGAAGAGAATCATCATGGGCTTTGCATCCCTAGTTTTGAAGGCTCTCATTATCCATCCCATCATTTTTCTAGCAGATGAGGCAGATGCATTGTTGTGATCTTTGAAAGTGAGATCCTCTGACATTATCACTCCCAGGTCCTTCACAATAGTTTATTGCTTTATTGTGTGGTTGGAATTTGTTTTATACTCTGGTATAGTTTTAATATCCTCAAGTTTTCCAGTTCGGAATAATTGAAATTTCTCTTCCCCCGGCCAATTTAAAGATTTGGTTGATGTCCGCTTGGAATCTTGCAGTGTCTTAGATGGAGAACACTGGTGCAAATTCGGGTGTCATCTGCAAAGGAAGACATGGTGTTGTGGCTTACATCTCTGTCTATGTTGGATATGAGGATGAGGAACAGGATGAGGGCGAGTACTGTGCCTTGTGGAACAGAGCTTTTCACTGTAGCTGCTTCAGACTTTACCCTGTTTACTATTACTCTTTGTGTTCTATTTGTTAGGAAGTTATAGACCCATCTACCAACTTTTCCTGTTATTCCTTTATCACGCATTTTGTGTGCTATTGCACTATGGTCGCACTTGTCGAAGGCTTTTGCAAAGTCTGTGTGTACTACATCCGCATTTTGTTTGTCCTCCAGATCATCAAAGACCTTGTCATAGTGGTCCAGTAGTTGACAAAAGCAGGAGCGGCCTGCTTTAAACCCAGGTGTGCCCTGGGTTGTGGAACTGATGGGTGGCGATCTAGCTTCTTAGAACCCTTTCAAAGATTTTTATGATATGGGACGTTAGCACTATCGGTCTGTAATTCTTTGCAATTGCTTTACTGCTTCCTTTGTTTAGTGGGGCTATGTTGTTTTTAGTGACTGCTATGACCCCTGTGTCCATGCTTCCTCTCCATAAAATGGTAAAGCACATGACGGGCTTCTTGCTGTTCTTGAAGAACACGGAGTTCCACGAGTCTGGGCCTGGGGCAGAGTGCATGGGCATGTCATTTATGGCCTTTTTGAAGTCATGTTCATATAATGATGGGCAAGTTCACCATATTCTAGACTTTTGGGAATCCCTGAAGCTGGCAGCTGACCGGATCCTGCCTGGTGTATTGGAGATAGGTATCGGCCAGTGTGGCTGCACAAGTGTAGTCCTGCACCACCTGCTTGCCATCTATCCAGGTTTGAAGGGTGATACCATATGGACAATTTTAGTTACAATCAGATCTACATAGTTGGGGTGGCTCCCTCATTGCTGGGCATCCAGCTGTTGTGAGGCTCCTCTTGGTAATGTTATTAACCTCTTCATGCCTTGCAATCTTTCCCTCGGATCTACTGCACACAAGACCGTGGTACCTGACTACACCTGTGTTCAGCAAGAATAAGGATAACAAGTGGAAGGGTAACACCAATGCAGATGGTCTTTGGGTCAAGTCATGTGCCAAGGGTGGAGTTAGGAATAGCCTACAGAAAGTCCTCTGAATAAGGAGCTCTCACTGCAAGGAGCACGTTCTGTTCTTCCCGGACCCACACTGAAGCATTAAGGGTATATTCTCCACTATTGGGTCATGCCAGTGTGAATGTTTGTAGTTGTTGGAGGGCGCAGGTCTGGTTTCAGAGGCCGTTAGATTATTCCAGAGTGTGGCTCCATCATAAGTTGTGTAATAATTTAGTAACGTTATATAATACACAAGTTACAGGAGGACCCCGTATCCACGGGGTTGGGTTCCGCTGTTTCAGTTATCCGCTGCTTTTCACGGTGGCCTGAAAATATTAAGAGGGGAAGCAGGATTCTGCTAGGAAAACTTTAATAATAGTCTGATTTCAATTATTTTTATTTTACGTTAGGAAGGTGGTCTAAAGCGTATACTAGAAATTTAGTGAAGTTTCCCCAAAAATGAGATGAGAAAAAAATAAATAATGATTTTTTATATGGCAACACCTTGGTAAAATTTGTACTCACCTAATTGTGGTTGCAGGGGTCGAGACTCAGCTCCTGGCCCCGCCTCTTCGCTGTCTGCTACTGGGTCTCTGCTCTCCCTGCTCCATGAGCTTTATCATACCTTGTCTTAAAACTATGTATGGTTCCTGCCTCCACTATATCTTTCTCTAGTCCATTCCACTTCCTGACTACTCTGTGGCTGAAGAAATGTTTCCTGACATCCCTTTGACTCATCTGAGTCTTCAGCTTCCAGTTGTGTCCCCTTGTTTCTGTGTTCCCTCTCTGAAACAACCTGTCACTATCTACCTTGTCAATTCCCCGCAGTATTTTGTATGTCGTTATCATGTCTCCTCTGACCCTTCTTTCCTCCAGTGTTGTTAGTCCTATTTCCTCAATCTTTCTTCATAAGACAGACCCTGAGTTGTGGAACTAACCTTGTCGCAAACCTTTGCACTTTCTCTAGTTTCCTTACGTGCTTGACCAGGTGTGGGTTCCAGACTGATGCTGCATATTCTAGTATGGGCCTGACGTACACGGTATACAGTGTCTTGAACGATTCCTTGTTAAGGAAAGCGGAACGCTAATCTAAGGTTTGCCAGACGCCCATATGTCCGCAGTTATCTGGTTGATGTGTGCCTCCGGAGGCGTGCTTGGCGTTATACTCACTCAAAAGGGCTTTCTCCTTTGCCGAGGTTTGTAGCCTTTGTCCGCCTAGGGTTCTCTGTCAGCGGTCTTCTTTGCCCTTCTCCGATCCTCATGACTTTGCATTTGGAGGGATTGAATTCGAGAATCCAACTGCTAGACCAGATGTCGAGCTTGTCCCGGTCTGTTTGCAGCCCTGCCTGGTCCTCTTCCGATGTGATTCTCCTC
>WNWK01045372.1:0-5000 GCA_009830355.1 Cherax destructor
GCTGAGGTTACCATCTGTGTTAGCAGCCATAGGCAGCACTTAATGTAAATAATGGTAATATCTTTGATAAAGTCTAAAAAGTCATGTGGTTCAATAAAAGTAAAATAATTGCAGTATGAAAGGTTACTAGATTATGAAGAGTAAAAAATATATATACTGAAAAATGTTATGGAACTTAAAAATTGGGTACATTATAAAGGCAATAGATAGGCAGAGATTGTAGAGTGCATAAACTAGTTAGAAACAGTAGTGAAATACAAACATAAGAGGTGATTTACTTGGTAAAATAGAAAGCAGCAAAATGTAATCTGGTCTTCAAAGAGAATATATAGGTTACATTATTATACCTAGATGCGAGGTGTTGTAAAACTTTGTGAAGATATGAATTAACAGAATAGAACCAAATTACAAAGTGTGAAGTCGTATTAATATAAGAGGAGTATAACTGGGAAGGAAGTGCGGAGAACAGTACGGAAGCTAAATATAAAATGTAGAGTTTTACAAGTAATATACCAACAGTAAAGAATAATTCTTCAAAAAAAATGAAACAATATTTAAGTTATTGAGTTATGAATAACTAATTACAAGATGCAAAGCAATGCAAACGATTATGAACAATAACGAACAATATAAAAGCTAACAATGAAATGTGGAGTTATTGAGTAAAGTAATAAAGTAATTACAAGATGCTGAATGTTAGTCTATAAGCAATATATAAAGGTGAAACAAGTTACTAGGTAAAATTATTAAGTAACAAAATGTAAGTGACTTACAAGGTGAGCTGCAGTAGAATTACAAGAAAATATTATTAAGAAATGCTATAAAAAATGATGTACATTTTAATTTTAAAGGTGGTAGACCAGTAAGCCAGTGGAAGGCCTCAGTCAGATGATCAAAAGCTCCTGCTGCGGGTCATCATATAACTAAGACCCTCTTCAGAAAACACTTGTCCTGTTTTCTGACAAACCTTACCTAACCTAACCTAAGAAATGGAAGGAACAATATATAAACTAAGAACAAAATATACAATTATACAGTAATGGATAACTGGGTAAAAGCTGAAAGGAACACTTAGAGGCCTGGACACTGACCGGGCTGCGGGGGCGTTGACCCCCGAAACCCCCCTCCATGTATATTCCAGGTATAAGTTAATCACAAAAAGCAGAGTTTTACAAACAATAATGAAGAATAAAATATAATTTTGTAAAAAAGTACAAGATATGGAAGCCATATTAGTATAAAATAACTGGGATAAGAGAGCTTCAAGTAAAGATAATTAACTTTGTTTTTGCAATAGAAAATTTTAATTATTATTAATATTATAATCAAAGAAAGTGCTAAACCGACAAGGGTCATACAGCGCTGTGGGGCAGAAAATAGTGCTGGGATTATAAACAGCTAGGTGGAGAGGGGATCAGAGGTGAAGGAAAAAAAGGGCTGGAAGGGACGCTAAGGACTACGTGTCAAAGTTCGTATAGTAAAGCAGTTGCTGAGAAAAAGTCAAAAAGTGATTGTGTCAAAGGCAGGACCGTCTGCAAGAAGGGAAGCTAAGGTAAGAGTGGTAGGGCGGCGGCGTTGGAGGTAAATCCTGCAAGCTCAGCTGGTAAACCCGGCAATCTACAAGAAAGTGAAGAACTGAAACAGGGACCTGACAAACCTCACAGAGAGGAATAGGGTGTCGTTCCATGAGATACCCATGGGTAAGGCGAGTATGGCCAATGCGAAGATGGGAGAACGTAGTCTCTCGAGTACGACAACGGTGGTAAGAAGATGACCACAAACCTAAAAGCGGTTTAATAGAGAGCAATTTGTTATGGTGGGTGTCCGACCACCATTGTTGCCAACGGCTGCAAAGACGAGCAGAGATGACGGTAAAATAATCTCTGAACGGAATACCTCTAAAGAAAACCGGAAGATCATGCACCGCTGACCGCGCAGTAGTATCCCCTTGTTCATTGCCCTGCACATCAACGTGTCCAGGGACCAACAGAAAACGACGTCTTTGTTTTTACTAGCCACATGGCACAACCATAGTTGAATACGAAGGCCTAATGGATGAGGGGAATCAAATTGTTTATAGCTTGTAAAGCACTGAGGGAATCTGAAAATTACAAACGTTGAAGGAGACATATATGTAATACGGAGAAGCGCTATGAGGATGGCATACAACTCGGCAGTAAAAATACTAGCCGAGTCTAACAAAAGCCTCGGACAACATCGTCAGGGAACACCGCTGCGAACCCAACACCGTCAGAAGATTTAGAACCATCTGTATAAACAGCGACAGCATGAGCATGCGACCGGAAGTGATCAAGAAAAAGAGAGTGAGAATGTCACTACTCACTATGCAAAACTGTCACTACTCACTATACAAAACTGTCACTACTCACTATACATAACTGTCACTACTCACTATACAAAACTGTCACTACTCACTATACATAACTGTCACTACTCATTATACAAAACTGTCACTACTCACTATATATAACTGTCACTACTCACTATACAAAACTGTCACTACTCACTATACAAAACTGTCACTACTCATTATACAAAACTGTCACTACTCACTATATTTAACTGCCACTACTCACTATACATAACTGTCACTACTCACTATACATAACAGTCGCTAGTCACTATACAAAAATGTCATACTCACTATACATAACTGTCACTACTCACTATACATAACTGTCACTACTCACTATACATAATTGTCACTACTCACTATACAAAACTGTCACTACTCACTATATATAACTGTCACTACTCACTATACAAAACTGTCACTACTCACTATAAAAACTGTTACTACCCACTGTACAAAACTATCACTACTACATTATTTAAAATGCTCACCATTATTCACTATACATCACTACATATTATACAAAACTATCAATATACAAAACTTTTCTCATTGAACAATATTCAAAACTAGACAAAACTAACACCTCTGCTTAACAAAACTATCACCACTACTCAATAGACGAAACTATCACCACTACACAACAGACAAAACTATCACCACTACACAATAGACAAAACTATCACCACTACACAACAGACAAAATATCACCACTACACAATAGACAAAACTATCACCACTACACAATAGACAAAACTATCACCACTACACACTAGACAAACCTATCACCTCTACATACTTTACAAATCTATCACCACTGCTCACTAGACATAACTATCACTATGTGTTGTGTTCATTCCTCATTATAAACTTGTCAACATACTACTCACTATATCAATAACTATTACACTGCTCTATAGAGTAACACTATGTACGCTAGTCACTATTACAAACTTTCAAACATAACTCACTATATCAATAACTTTACCACTAAAAATTCACTATACAAAACTATCACCTCGACTATCAACTATGCTCACTAACAAAATATTACCATGTTCACTAGACAAAACTATTACCATGCTCACTAACAAAATATTACCATGTTCACTAGACAAAACTATTACCAGTCACTAAATTTCCATGTTCACTAGACAAACTATTACCATGTCACTAGACAAAACTATTACCATGTACTAGACAAAACTATTACCATGTCACTGACAAAACTATTACCATGCTCACTAGACAAACTATTACCATGCTCACTAGACAAAACTATTACCATGTTCACTAGACAAAACTATTACCATGCTCACTAGACAAAACTATTACCATGTTCACTAGACAAAACTATTACCATGCTCACTAGACAAAACTATTACCATGCTCACTAGACAAAACTATTACCATGTTCACTAGACAAAACTATTACCATGCTCACTAGACAAAACTATTACCATGCTCACTAGACAAAACTATTACCATGCTCACTAGACAAAACTATTACCATGCTCACTAGACAAAACTATTACCATGTTCACTAGACAAAACTATTACCATGCTCACTAGACAAAACTATTACCACTGTTCCTCACTAGACAAAACTATTACCATGCTCACTAGCATTTCCATGTCACTGACAAAACTATTACCATGCTCACTAGACAAAACTATTACCATGTTCACTAGACAAAACTATTACTCATGCTCACTAGACAAAACTATTACCATGCTCACTAGACAAAACTATTACCATGTTCACTAGACAAAACTATTACCATGCTACTAGACAAAACTATACCTGCTCACTAGACAAACTATTACCATGCTCACTAGACAAAACTATTACCATGTTCACTAGACAAAACTATTACCATGCTCACTAGACAAAACTATTACCATGCTCACTAGACAAAACTATTACCATGCTCACTAGACAAAACTATTACCATGCTCACTAGACAAAACTATTACCATGCTCACTAGACAAAACTATTACCATGCTCACTAGACAACTATTACCATGCTACTAGACAAAACTATTACTATGTCACTAGACAAAACTATTACCATGCTCACTAGACAAAACTATTATTATACCATGCTCACTAGACAAAACTATTACCATGCTCACTAGACAAACTATTACCATGTCACTAGACAAACTGATGTGTTCGCTCACTGACAAATATAAGACTTATTACATGTTCACTGACAAACTATTACCATGCTCACTGACAATATTCCAGCTCACTGACAAACTATTCATGCTCATGACAAAACTATTCCATGCTCACTAGCAACTATTACCATGTCACTAGAAAACTATTACCATGCTCACTAGCAAAATAATCATTACACTGTGGTTCATTATAAACTTGCTATTTAATATTTGTGGGATATTATTATTATTATTATATTATTATAATAATAACTCAGATAATCACATGTATTTGTTAGTTCAAAACGGAAATAATGTCAATGTATTTTTATGAAATCCTGCAATTTTTTTCACTATCGTTGCAAAAATATTTATAGAGTTCTTAACCAGATTTCCTGGTGTGACGCTGTGTGACGCCGTGTTACGCCGTGTGACGCTGTGTGACGCCGTGTTACGCGGTGT
>WNWK01045372.1:10000-14754 GCA_009830355.1 Cherax destructor
GCACACATAAACACACACACACACACAAGCACACAAACACACACACAAGCACACAAACACACACACACAAGCACACATAAACACACACACAGGCTGCAAGCCTGGTCCAAAAATTGGCTCCTAGAGTTCAACCCCACCAAGTGCAAAGTCATGAAGATTGGGGAAGGGCAAAGAAGACCACAGACGGAGTACAGTCTAGGGGGCCAGAGACTACAAACCTCAATCAAGGAAAAAGATCTTGGGGAGAGTATAACACCAGGCACATCTCCTGAGGCGCACATCAACTAAATAACTGCTGCAGCATACGGGCGCCTAGCAAACCTAAGAACAGCATTCCGACATGGGGGTCAGGAAGTTTTTTATTTATTTTTTCCTTTGTACGATTTCGCTGAATTTTTTACCATGCTGAATTTTATGTGGTAAAAGTTGCATCAAGATCGTCCAATAAATAAAATTATATTATTATTATTATAATCAAAAGAAGCGCTAAACCACAAGGGTTATAATAAAATTATAAAAAAAATAAAAGTGTGAAAAGTTAGACATGGCAACATTTATAGCGGCTTTTTTGTCAATATTGGCAATCTCGAAATCATTGTTGATAATCACAAATGATAAAGCAATGCCAAATTGACACTCTGATGAATAATGTAATAACATGTATTATGGTACCCAAAAAAATAATGTCTCGACTTTATTTATAAAAGAATTTGCTTTTTACACCCATGGTATGCAAAATGGAAGGGATTATTACCCAAGAGTGTATTGTCAAAACGCAAACCAAGGTCCCCTGAATAACTTTTGTAAAATTCAGAATGATCGGTTCATAAATAATGGTGATCTATAGAAGAAATACAAACAAATGCACTTTTGAGAAAAATCAAGAAATACATTGAGCATTAGTATACAGTGGGTAAAAATACTTATAGTGCCTTTATACGTTTATTGATAGTAGAACTGGTTGTATAGGCATTATTCCTGAAGTTCTCTGGTGGCCGGACAATCATGACGATCCATCCCAATCATACTGAAAAGAAAGAAATGAATGTTCAAAATCGTATTCCCAGTGATTATGTACACAGATACATGTAATTACACACATATATGATATTTATATACATAAAACTATATAAGAACACCAAAAAAATCACAAGAATTACATACCTTTGACTAGGTGTAGGTGGACACAGATGATTATCTAATGTCCTCCAGGCTCGTAGGACGTGTCCAGCACCCTCTTCCTCTTCTTGATTCTTCGTCTCGGTGCCGCCTGCATGGACTTGTCCATTGTTTCAAGGTGTCTGAGTCAATGCTGAACGTCCGTAGCCAAGTGGTATGTCGAGACAGCTCCTCTCATATTCACTATTGTACTCAGAAACAGCATGGCTGACTGAGAAATCTGCTTGCCTCTTGGTTCGAAATAATGCTTTACTGCAAGACCATATGCGCTGATGCAGACTTTCATTAGGTTTTGAGTTCTGCCTTTTATACAACGCTGCATTATTCTATCAACTGTTAGGTCTTTGTAAATATTATGCACCTCCTGCATGTATGCAGGTGCGAGCTGCAACTTAACTTTCATTGTTGTGTGGGATGGTGGTGGGAGGTTTGCTGCTAATGCTTTCTGGTAGAAGCACCAGGATTTATCACCTGTTGGGCAAAGGTGATGCTGTGGGTTTTCATCCCTTGAGAAACAATGGAGGAAGCTTGCAAGGATTCCATTCCTCATATCTTGAACTTCATGACCAATCTTCTCTCAGGTTCTTCTGAAAGTAGCATGCCAACTTATCGATTAATAAGTCTGTCAACATTCCCTTTTTCTTCATGGCGAACTCCTTCCTCATTCTCCCAGTTCTCAACTCTTTTTCAACATGTGACTTGACCAAATTTGTTAGTCTATTCTTTAGACGTTTAGCATAGTGATTGATACATTCCTCTTTTTCAACTTGCACACCTGGATAAGGACCTTCACCATCGTTGAGATCAACAATGGCTTTATACGTGTTGCTGTCACCATCACTCACTATAGTTTTGTATCTCAATTTATTTTCAAGTGATCGCTGCCACATCATTACTGCTGCTTGACTTTCCATCTTTGCAAATGTTCCTGAATAGTTTTTGTTGCATTTAGGTTCATCATCTTTTACATCTTTTTCATATTTTTCATAAGATATTGTTTTTTGTTGCAGCAACTTTCAATAAAGGCAAACTTAGAGCAGAACTTGCACAAAACCTGGTAATCAATCACTAATTTTGTCAAGGCATCAATAGTCACACCAATGCCTATATTGGAGTGATGTCGAAGTGTTTCGTTACACAAACACACACAAACACACACACATACATACAACAGGCCTAGTGTCTAATCGACATGTGCCTAGGATAAAATGGTAACTAACACACACACACACACACACACACACACACACACACACACACACACACACACACACACAAGGTAGATAGTGACAGAATGTTCCAGAGAGGGAAAACAGAAACAAGGGGACACAACTGGAAGCTGAAGACTCAGATGAGTCAAAGGGATGTTAGGAAGCATTTCTTCAGCCACAGAGTAGTCAGGAAGTGGAATAGTCTAGCGTACGATATAGTGGAGGCGGGAACCATACATAGTTTTAAGATAAGGTATGATAAAGATCATGGAGCAGGGAGAGCAGAGACCCAGTAGCAGACAGCGAAGAGGCGGGGCCAGGAGCTGAGTCTCGACCCCTGCAACCACAATTAGGTGAGTACAATTAGGTGAGTACACAAACACGCACACGCACATACACATATGATGGATGTGGTACTGGAAAACCTCATGCAGCAACATGTTAGGGACACTACCAGAGAGAGGTGGATGAACCAGTAAGACTGGACCTCGTGTTCACCCTGAGCAGATTGGACATTGAGGACATCACATATGAGAGGCCCCTTGGTGCTAGTGATCACATGGTTCTGTGCTCTGAATATATAGTAGTGTTACAAGTGGAGAGGATAACAGGAGTTGAATGGGAAAAAGCAAACTATAAAAGCGGGGACTACACTGGTATTAGGAACTTCCTGCAGGAGGTTCAGTGGGACAGAAAATTGGTAGGAAAGTCAGTAAACGAAATGATAGAATATGTAACAAAAAAATGCAACGAGGCAGAAAAAAGTTTTGTTCCCAAGGGCAACAGGAACAATGAGAAGACCAAAACGAGACCTTGGTTTACCCGAAGGTGTAGGGAGGAAAAAACTAAGTGGACGAGAGAATGGAAAAAGTACAGAAGGCAAAGGACCCAGGAAAATAAGGAGATCAGGCGAAGAGCTAGAAACGAGTATGCACAGATAAGTAGGGAGGCCCAGCGACAGTACGAAAACAATATAGCATCGAAAGTCAAGTCTGACCCGAAACTGCTGAATAGCCACATTAGGAGGAAGAAAACAGTCCATGGCCAGGTAATCAGGCTGAGGAAACAAGGTGGGGAACTCACAAGAAACGATCAAGCGGTATGTGAGGAGCTCAACACGAGATTTAAAGAAGTATTTACAGTGGAGACAGAGGAGCACCTGGAACGGAACAAGATTATAAACGACAACCATCACGGATTCATGGAAGGCAAATCCTGTGTCACAAACCTTCTGGAGTTTTATGACAAGATAACAGAGGTAAGACACAAGAGAGAGCGTAGATTGCATTTTCTTGAACTGCGTGAAGGCCTTTGGCACAGTTTCTCACAAGAGTTTAGTGCAGAAGCTAGAGGATCAGGTATGTATAACAGGAAGGGCACTACAATGGATCAGAGAATACCTGACAGGAAGTCAACCACGAGTCATGGAACGTGATGAGGTATCACAGTGGGCGCCTGTGACGAGCGGAGTCCCACAGTGGTCAGTTCTAGGACCAGTGCTATTTTTGGTATATGTGAATGACATGATGGAAGGGATAGACTCAGAAGTGTCCCTGTTCGGAGATGATGTGAAGTTAATGAGGAGAATTAAATCAGATGAAGATCAGGCAGGACTACAAGGGGAGGCTTGACACATGGAGCGCGCTTAGTAAAAAAAAAAAAAAAAAAAAATACGAAAAATGAGTTTTTCTTAACGAAAAATAGATCATTCTGGCAAGACACTGGTATAATTCTCATCATTATACGATGTTTCTACAAGGAATTATAGTAATTTATAACATGTATGGTGACTGCGCCTGTAATAGCATGCGCGCTGAGACCTGGACCTGGAGAGAATTCCAGGGGTCAACGCCCCCGCGGCCCGGTCTGTGACCAGGCCTCATGTTGGACCAGAGCCTGATCAACCAGGCTGTTACTGCTGGCCGCACGCAGTCCAACGTACGAACCACAGCCCGGCTGATCAGGTACCGACTTGAGGTGCCTGTCCAGTGCCTGCTTGAAGACAGCCAGGGGTTTGTTGGTAATCCCCCTGATGTATGCTGGGAGGCAGTTGAACAATCTTGGGCCCCTGACACTTATTGTGTTGTCCCTCAACGTGCTAGTGGCACCCCTGCTCTTCATTGGGGGGATGTTACATCGCCTGCCGAGTCTTTTGCTTTCGTAGGGAGAGATTTTTGTGTGCAAGTTTGGTACTAAGCCCTCGAGAATTTTCCATGTGTATATAATAATGTATCTCTCCCGCCTGTGTTCTAGAGAGTACAGGTTTAGGAACTTCAAGCGTTCCCAGCAGTTGAGGTGGTTTATCGCACTTATGCGTGCGGTGAAGGTTCTCTGCACATTTTCAAGGTCAGCAATTTCACCTGC
>WNWK01045373.1:0-14754 GCA_009830355.1 Cherax destructor
ACACTCAGCAATCATATCTCGACACTTAATTATACCATGTTTCAATTTTGCAATGACATAAAAGTTCCCAGCACATGCCAAACGTAATTCATTAATGTTATTTCTGGCGCTTCGACTTTAGCATAAAATTTATTAAAATGTTTTTTTCTTCTGCACATTTTCCTATTCATCTTTGCTTTTACACAATTTCTGTTATTATCATTACCCAGTGTTACTCAATGACTGTTATTATTAAGATTCATAATATCAAAGCCTAAGTCAATATTTCGACACTCATTATTTTCCATTCCTAAACCCATACCTTTAACTAATCCTAGTTTAAAGTCCTAACAACACCCTCAACTGAACTAGCGAGAAACCCATACCTATCCTGGATATGCAAACTCCATCCCTGGCATACATGTCATTTCTACCGTAGAAGTGGTCCCAGTTGTCAATGAATGGTTCAGTGTTTCTCCATCTAACAATTAAAACCAATTGATCTGGACAACCATTCATTTCCAACATCCCTTCTTGACAAAATGCCACATATAAGAGAGCTCCTCCCTTCTTTCAAATTATGTCTATTGCTGTTCTGTATCTTCTAACTAAATCCTCACTTCTAATCTTGCCTACATCATTGCCTCCAGCACTGAGGCAGACAATAGGATTGATCCCATTACCTTTCAAGATGTTGTCAAGTTGGCTAACAATATCCTCCATCCCAGCCCCAGGAAAGCAAACACTCTGTCTCCTTCTCCTATCCTTCAAGCAGAAGGCCCTATCCATATACCTAATCTGACTGTCCCCAACAAGCTCAATGTTCTTACCTTCCTTGTTGATCTTCGTCGTGACGTTCCCAGTAATCGACTCACATTCGTCGGGTTGCACTGAGATTGGGTTCAAAGTTTCCACAGTAACCTCCTGATTCGTCGTCATTTATACCTCTCCATCCGTCCTCTTGATCCTTTGCTTCGTTCCATGATATCCGGCAACCGTCAGGTTCCTTTCTTGACTCGAGGATACACAATAGCAGGATTACTACGAATCCTCTTGTTTCCTCAGTCAACTGCTGTATCTTGAGCTTAGCCACCCTCAGCTCCTCCTTAAGCTGCTGATAGTGTTGCTCAATTGAGGCCATCTTGATTCAGTTCCACAAGGAGCACACTAGACACGACTTCACTGAGCAAGGTACATGACTTCACTGAGCAAGTTAGCCAGTAGCTTAGGCCAGTAGGTGACTTGGACTTGTTTAGCATGGGCCAGTAGGCCTGCTGCAGTGCTCCTTCTTACTTATGTACTTATGTTCAAACAAGTCATGGAACAGGTGGATTTTAAACCATGGCAAGTGAGTTGTAAAACTCCAGGCCAGTGCGTAATCCTCTGGGCCAGTTGGCTACAATATGATTCCTCCAGCTATATATATTTCTATACACCATAGGGATGTTAGCATGGGCCCCACTGTGCATTCATGGTCACACGTGGGTTCGTGTTAACTACCCTATGATTGTAAAATATATGTAGTTCGATGACTCCTACTGAAGTCAGCTGGCCCAGTGGTTAGCACTGACCTGGACTATACGACTCACTCGCCATGGGACAAACCCCACCGTTCCGTGGTTTGTTAAGATAACCAACTGTTGCATATGTGTTTTACTCATCAACATGTCAGTATTTTATACCATTTTCCACATCTATATGAATACCAAAGCTTCAAATACTTGCAGCCTAGCCTACGCCTGGCTACTACAAATCAGTCTGTTTCATTGGAAGGTGTTTAAGTTTTCTTATCACAGGATGTTTGTCCATCCTGCAAACAATTGGGTGGGATATCTTGTTTGCGTGTCAATATCTTAGTCTTAGAGGAAGATATAATTGAAGCAGTCAATTATATATTTTAAACTTTTAAAGAATAGTAGTCATTTTCCCATGTTAACAGGTTATTTTTAAGACACCAAAAGTATTTTTTTCTGTATCCGGAGCCTAGTTTTTGTGTTTGTACCTCATAATGTGACGGTAACGCAAAAAATACGATATTATTTGGTTAGGTCCCACTGAGCATAGGCCTACTGTATGGTGCTATTGTTCCAAATTATCTGTTAGAACATTTAGTGTTGAATGGCGGAAGTGAGGAGTCGAAGTCTGTTGCGCACTGGTTGTCACCCTCGTCTTCTGTCCTCATTTATCTCCTGTTGTGACCTCTCTGACTCCTCCTTCCTCCCGTCCTCTTCTCTCTCTCTCCCTCCTCTCTCTCTCTCTCTCTCTCTCTCTCTCTCTCTCTCTCTCTCTCCTCTCTTCTCTCTCTCTCTCTGTCTTTCGTCTCTCTCTCTCTCTCTCTCTCTCTCTCTCTCTCTGTCTCATCTTCATCTCACAAAGTAACACTGGTGTAAAGGTATTACTGCCAGTATTAACGTAGCGGACATTCTTAATAACATGATTGCTAACAAGTGAGTTTTGGACTCATTTGTCATGGAATCACGTCACACCACCAGAGCGGCAGGGTCAACCACACCACCAGAGACACCACCAGGGTCAACCACACCACCAGAGACACCACCAGGGTCAACCACACTACCAGAGACAGCAGGGTTAACCACACCACCAGAGGCAGCAGTGTCACCACACCACCAGAGACAGCAGGGTCAACCACACCACCAGAGACAGCAGAGTCAACCACACCACCAGAGACGGCAGGGTCAACCACACCACCGAGACAGCAGAGTCAACCACACCACCAGAGACGGCGGGTCAACCACACCACCAGAGACAGCAGGGTTAACAACACCACCAGATACAGCAGTGTCAACCACACCACCAGAGACAGCAGGGTCAACCACAGACACCAGAGACAGCAGGGTCAACCCCACCACCAGAGACAGCGAATCAACCACACTACAAGAGACGCCAGGAACAGCCACACCACAAGAGACGTCAGGGTCAACCCCACACCTGAGACAGCAGGGTCAACCACACCACCAGAGACGTCAAGGGTCAACCACACCACCAGGGGCAGCAGGGTCAACCACACCACGAGACGTCAGGGTCAACCACACCACCATAGACAGCTGAGTCAGCCACACCACCAGAGACAGCAGGGTCAACCACTACCAGAGACAGCAGAGTCAACCACTCCACCAGAGACGCCAGGTCAACCACACCACCAGAAACACCAAGGTCAACCACACCACCAGAACCAGCAGTGTCAACAACAACTTCAGAGACAGCAGGGTCAACCACACCTCCAGAGACACAAGGGTCAACCAAACCGAACAGAGACAGCATGGTCAACAACAACACCAGAGACAGCAGGGTCAACCACACCACCAGAGACAGCAGGGTCAACAACAACACCAGAGACAGCAGGGTCAACCACGCCACAAGAGAAATAATTGTCAACCACACCACCAGACACTGCATGGTCAGCAGCACACCACCAGAGACAGAAGGGTCGATACACCACCAGAGACAGCAGGGTCAGCCACACCACCAGAGAAATAAGGGTCAACAACACACAAGGGCAGCATGGTCATCAACTACCAGAACCAGCAGGGTCAACCACACCACCAGAGACACCAGGGTCTACCACACTACCAGGAGACAGCATGGTCAACAACAACACCAGAGACAGCAGGGTCAACCACCACCAGGACAGCAGGGTCAACAACTTCCCAGGACAGCAGGGTCAACCACGCCACTAGAGAAATAATTGTCAACCACACCAGACACTGTGGTCAACAGCACCACCAGAGACAGCAGGGTCAAATACACCACCAGAGACAGCAGGAATCCAGCCACACCACCAGAGGAAATGAGGTCAACTACCACAGAACAGCATGGTCATCAACACCACCAGAGACAGCATGGGTAAGCCCACCACCAGAACTGCAGGGTCTACCACCACCAGAGACAGCATGGTCAACAACAACACCAAGAGACAGCGGGGTCAGCCACACCACCAGAGACAGCAGGGTCAACAGCAACACCAGAGACAGCAGGGTCAACCACGCCACTAAGAAATAATTATCAACCACACCACCAGACACTGCATGGTCAACAACACCACAAGAGACGTCAGGGTCAACCACACCACCATAGACAGCAGTCAACCACACCACCAGAGACAGCAGAGATCCAACCACACCACCAGAGACAGCAGGGTCAACCACTCTGAGACGCCAAGGTCAACCACACCACCAGAAACACCAAGGTCAACCACACCACCAGAGACAGCAGTGTCCCAGCAACAACACCAGAGACAGCAGGGTCAACCACACCACCAGAGACACCAGGGTCTACCACACCACGAGACAGCATGGTCAACAACAACACCAGAGACAGCAGGGTCGACACACCACCAGGGCAACAGGGTCAACAGCAGCACCAGAGACAGCAGGGGTCCAGCCACGCCACTAGAGAAATAATTGTCAACCACACCACCCAGACACTGCATGGTCAACAACACCACCAGAGACAGCAGGGTCAAATACACCACCAGGGAACAGCGGGTCAACCACACCACCAGAGAAATAAGGGTCAACCACACCACAAGAGACAGCATGGTCATCAACACCACCAGGGGCACAGCGGTCAACCCACACCACCAGAGACACCAGGGTCTACCACACCACCAGAGACAGCATGGTCAACAACACCAGAGACAGCAGGGTCAACCACACCAGAGACTGACAGGGTCAACAACAACACCAGAGACAGCAGGGTCAACCACGCCACTAGAGAAATAATTGTCAACCACACCACCAGACACTGCATGGTGTAGCACCACAAGAGACGTCAGGGTCAACCACACCACCATAGACAGCAGAGTCAACCACACCACCAGGGCAACAGGGTCAACCACACCACCAGAGACAGCAGGGTCAACCACTCCACCAGAGACGCCAAGGTCAACCACACCACCAGAAACACCAAGGTCAACCACACCACCAGAGACAGCAGTGTCAACAACAACACCAGAGACAGCAGGGTCAACCACACCTCCAGAGACACCAGGGTCAACCACACCAACAGAGACAGCATGGTCAACAACAACACCAGAGACAGGGTCAACCACACCACCAGAGACAGCAGGGTCAACAACAACACCAGAGACAGCAGGATCAACCACTAGGGAAATAATTGTCAACCACACCACCCAGACACTGCATAGTGAAAGCAACACCACCAGAGACAGCAGGTCAAATACACCACCAGAGACAGCAGGGTCAACCACACCACCAGAGAAATGAGGTCGCCACACCACCAGAGGAAATAAAGGTCAACCACCACAAAAAAGGGCCAGCATGGTCATCAACACCACCAGAGACAGCAGGGTCAACCACACCACCAGAGACACCAGGGTCTACCACTGCAGAGACAGCATGGTCAACAACAACACCAGAGACAGCAGGGTCAACCCAACCACACCACCAGGGCAGCATGGTCAGCAACAACACCTGAGACAGCAGGGTCAACCACCACCAGAGACAGCGAGGGTCAACAGCAACACCAGGAGGCCAGCAGGGTCAACCACACCACCAGAAATAGGATCAACCACACCACCAGAGACAGCAGTGTCAACAACCAGCACCAGAGACAGCAGGGTCAGCCACACCAACAGAGACAGCATGGTCAACAACAACACCAGAGACAGCAGGGTCAACCACACCACCAGAGACAGCAGGGTCAACAACAACACCAGAGACAGCAGGGTCAACCACGCCACTAGAGAAATAATTGTCAACCACACCACCAGGCCACTGCATGGTCAGCAACACCACCAGAGACAGCAGGGTCAAATACACCACCAGAGACTGCAGGGTCAACCACACCACAGAAATAAGGGTCAGCCACACCACAGAGACAGCATGGTCATCAACACCACCAGAGACAGCAGGGTCAACCACACCACCAGAGACACCAGGGTCTACCACACCACCAGAGACAGCATGGTCAACAACAACAACACCAGAGACAGCAGGGTCAACCACCACCAGAGACAGCATGGTCAACAGCAACACCTGAGACAGCAGGGTCAGCCACACCACCAGAACCTTGGGGTCAACAACAACACCAGAGACAGCAGGGTCAACCACACCACCAGAGATATAAGGATCAACCACACCACCAGAGACAGCATGGTCAACAACACCACCAGATACACCAGGGTCAACCACACCACCAGAGACAGCATGGTCAACAACAACACCAGAGACAGACGGGTCAACCACACCACCAGAGACAGTAGAGGTCAACCACACCACCAGAAACAGGAGGATCAACCACACCACCAGAGACGGCATGGTCAGCAACACCACCAGAGACGACTGGGTCAACCACACCACCAGAGACGGCAGGGTGAACCACTCTTCCAGAGACAGCATGGTCAAACACACCACCAGAGGTGGCAATGTCAACCACTCCACCAGAGATAGAATGGTGAGCCTCACGACCAGAAACTGCAGGGTCAACCATGCCACCAGAGAAGGCAGGGTCAACCACTCCACCAGAGATGGCAGGGACAACCACTCCACTAGAGATGGCAGGGTCAACCACACCACCAAAGACAGCATGGTCAACCACTCCACCAGAGATGGCAGGGACAACCACTCTACTAGAGATGTCAGGGTCACCCACTCCACCAGAGATGGCAGGGACAACCACTCCACCAGAGATGGCAGGGACAACCACTCCACCAGAGATAGCAGGGTCAACCACACCACCAGAGATAGCAGGGTCAACCACACCGCTATAGACGGCAGGGTCAACCACACCACCAGAGATTGCAGGGTCAACCACACCACCAGAGACGGCAGGGTGACCACTCTGCGAGACAGCATGGTCAACCACACCACCAGAGGTGGCAGTGTCAACCACTTCACCAGAGACGGTATGGTCAACCACACAACCAGAGACAGCAACATCGACCTCACCACCAGTAAGACGAGAGTAGCCACAGAGTTAAGATAAATGTCTTCATATATCCTGGCCACTCACCGCAATGAAGGAGTCAGAGTCGACCGCCTATATGGCGTACAGGCACGTGAACGGACGTATATGTTTATAAACGGACGTATTTAGAACTACGAGGACGGTAGGGCAACTGCACGGGCGTAGGTGCACCTTGACGTACAGACCAGCATCCTCCCGGCAAAATCTGCCTTCACGTACGTGCGTATACCACCCGGCTGTACGTACTACATGAACGCACAGGCACCTATGCGGAAGTATATATCATAGACTCGAACGTACGAACACCTACATTAGTGAATGATCACCTTCATAGACCCTCGACTACATCCGTGAACGTACGAAAACGTACAGAAGTACACCTGCCTTCATGTACTCATGTGCACATATTTGAACGCACACGGACGCACTTGTACCCTAGTGTATGTCCTAGAAAAAACAGTGGAGTTGTAGTCAAATATAATTCTCAAGAACATTTAGTATTTCCAGCCCAAGATCTCTTTAAAGATGAATAATACAAAGTATTTGTTACTCTCATCAGGGTGACTTCTCTCTTTCCTCTATCACAATAATATTTCCTTGTTTCTCATTCTTATCCCCCACAGCCGTAAGCTGTGATGCTCCTAACTCCCTCTTATCCTCCTTCAAATAACCTTCTGGTCTTTAATACCTTTAATATACAATCTTAAACAACTAGATATAATTCCAGTTTCTTGAAAATCAGTTCCTTCCATAACTTCACTTTTGTAGGTCGTTCGAAAGTGAGTCACATTTATGTAAACGACTTCTCTCTTGATGAAAATTAAGACACATGTGCAACATTTTGGCATCTTTATTGTAGACGTTTCGCCATCCAGTGGCTTTATCAATATAAATTCTGAGACATAACTTGAGAAGACTGGAACTATAAACAAAAGATGAGTAATCAGTCCCTTAGCCTTGGAGTTGGTGTGAAGAGCACCGTAGTCGTGATGATTCAATTACAGTACTCTCAGAATACTCCAAGAGTACTCAAACATCCTCTACATTTAAATTTTCACGTAATACAGGTACCACTCATTTCTCCTCAGACTATTAAGAATAGTTTCATTGAGACTTGCATGGATCTGTGACACAAGCACCTGCTATGAATGGCCTTGAATCAATATCGTTGCATTCTCGAAATGCTCTCGCATGCACACATATTTGCACCTGTACATACCTTGCGTATACATTCACACTGAAGTATACTCACATGTACACACACTTGCATAAACATTCTGATAATATACTCACATTCAAGTATGTTAGGAAGCATTTTTTCGGCCTTAGGGTGGTTAGGAGTTAAATGACCTGGACGTGGTGGTAGTAGTAGTAGTAGTGGTGGAAGCAGTAGTAGTGGAAGTAGTAGTAGTGGGAGTGGTAGTAGTAGTAGTAGTGGGGGTAGTAGTAGTGGAAGCAGTAGTAGTGGGAGTATAGTGAGTGGAAGCGGTAGTAGTGAGTAGTAGTAGTAGTGGAAGCAGTAGTAGTGGGAGTAGTAGTAGTAGTGGAAGCAGTAGTAGTGGGAGTAGTAGTAGTAGTAGTAGTAGTAGTAGTAGTAGTAGTAGTAGTAGTAGTAGTAGTAGTAGTAGTAGTAGTAGTGGTGGAGACGTGGTGGTGGAATTGGTAGTGGTGGTGGAGCGGTGGTAATTGGGAGTAGTGGTGGTATTGGTAGTGGTAGTGGTAATTGGAATTGGTAGCAGTAGTAGTAGTAGTAGTAGTAGTAGTAGTAGTGTGATGAAGTAGTAGTAGTAGTATCAGTAGTAGTAGTGGTAGCAGTAGTAGTAAAGTAGTAGTAGCAGTGATGGTAGTAGTAGTAGTAGTGGTGGAGCAGTAGTAGTAGTAGTAGCAGTAGTAGTAGTAGTATTGTATTATTAGTAGTAGTAGTAGTAGTGGAAGCAGTAGTAGTAGTAGTAGTAGTAGTAGTAGTAGTAGTAGTAGTAGTAGTAAGTAGTAGTGGAAGCAGTAGTATTAGTGGTAGTAGTAGTAGTGGTAGTAGTGGTGGAGCAGTAGTAGTGGGGTAGTAGTAGTAGTGGAAGCAGTGGTAGTGGAATTAGTAGTAGTAGTAGTAGTAGTAGTAGTAGTGGAATTAGTAGCAGTAGTAGTGGTAGTAGCAGTGGTGGTGGTGGTGGTAGTGGTAGTGGTGGTGGTGGTGGTGGTGGTGGTGGTGGTGTAGCAGTGGTGGTGGTGGTGGTAGTAGTGATGGTAGTGGTAGTGGTAGTGGCAGTAGTAGTGG
The DNA here is from genome assembly GCA_009830355.1 of Cherax destructor. Taxonomy (NCBI): domain Eukaryota; kingdom Metazoa; phylum Arthropoda; class Malacostraca; order Decapoda; family Parastacidae; genus Cherax; species Cherax destructor. The sequence continues at coordinate 9,200 of WNWK01045373.1, forward strand.
TGGTGGCAGTGGTAGTATTGGTAGTGGTAGTAGTGGTAGTGGTAGTAGTAGTAGTGGTAGTGATATTGGTAGTAGTAGTAGTGAGTAGTGGAGCAGTAGTGAATTAAGGATGGTAGTAGTGGTGGAAGCAGTAGTGGTGGAATTAGTGGTAGTAGTGGTAGTAGTAGTAGTGATGGTGGAACGTAGTAGTAGTAATTAGTAGTAGTAGTAGTGGTAGTAGTAGTAGTAATAGTAGTAGTAGTAAGTAGTAGTAGTAGTAGTATTAGTAGTAGTAGTAGTAGTAGTAGTAGTGGAAGCAGGTCCACACGTAGTTTTAAGAAAGATATGCAAGAGGGTGAAGATTAGAGGAGTAAATCAATGCGGTAAGTTAAGATCAAGATCATGAGCTGAAGCCTGGTTGTCCCCTCCATCTATAAATTGGTGAGTACAAAAAAATGTTAATACTCTCTCTCTCTCCTTCTCTCATTTCCCCGCTTTCCCTCTCTCTTTTCTCTCAGCTTCCTTCCTTCCCTTTCTTGCCTCCCTCAGCCAACATTTCCCAGTGTGTGCATCTCCGACATCCGCACGTGACGTTGGCGTCGTAAGTTCCCGACACATTATTCACATGGCATTGCCTCTTTTTGCCTAGAATCTGTTTATAGAATGTCAGGTTGGGGAAAAAAGAGACGACAACCAAAGTTGAATGTAAATGAGAACGTAAAGCGGAGACACAGCCACCATCTCTCTGGTCTCCTCAAATCTGTTGTTCTATAAGCGGTTTCACCCATCAGTCAGGGCCAAGTTTTTATAACTTACTGGTTTATTGGTCAGGAAAGTGACCTAAGACGACACCGGACGGATATATATATATATATATATATATATATATATATGCAAAAGATCACAGTAAACAGAGAAATTGTCTCTGTGTATATGCAATGAGAGTTTCCCTTATTTCTTGTGTTTTTTTAATTAAGGTGACAGTGATTACAACCTTAATGACCATCGTGTAGTCGCTAGGTTTAACCCTCTATTAACCAACCACCTGACACGAATGTTATGGTTGAGTCGTTTGTTTGGTAGACGAGGACATGTGTGGTGGAGTGAGAGAGCTGAGGACGTAATGTGGTGGAGTGAGAGGGGCTGAGGACGTAATAATGGAGGGTAGAGAGCTGAGGACGTAATAATGGAGGTGAGAGCTGAGGACGTAATGTGGAAGTGAGAGGCTGAGGACGTAATAATGGAGGAGTGAGAGAGCTGAGAGTTGTAATAATGGAGAATTGAAAGCTAGAGGAAAGACCGTATTCAACATCTTACCAAAATATATAGAAACTACTGCTGAGACAAGTGAAGAAGTCTTTAAAAGAAACTGGACAAGTACCTTCGCCAGGTGCCAGATTACCCAGGAGAGGGCCAACTACAACAACAACCTGGTTGACCAGGCAAGCACCAGAAGAACCAGGCCCCATGGCCGGGCTCTGGAGAAGTAGAAAAACTCTCGAAACTCATCAAAGATATATCAGAGTAAGCCAAGAGAAGGCGATGCGATCATTTATCTTCCTTGTCCTCAGCGAGGTTATCATCGCACGACCAGCAGTTATCACCCAGGGAGGTGATCATCGCGACCAGCAGTTATCACAGGGAGGTGATCATCGCATGACCAGCAGTTATCACTGGGGAGGTGATCATCGCATGACCAGCAGTTATGCTGGGGAGGTTATCATCCCGCATGACCAGCAGTTATCACTGGGAGGTTATCATCGCATGACCAAGCAGTTATCACTGGGAGGAGTGATTATCGCATGACCAGCAGTTATCACAGGGAGGTGATCATCGCATGACCAGCAGTTATCACTGGAAGTTATCATCGCATGACCAGCAGTTATCACTGGGAGGTGATTATCGCATGACCAGCGGTTATCACAGGAGGTGATCATCGCATATTCAGCAGTTATCACAGGGAGGTGATCATCGCATGACCAGCGGTTAGCCACAGGAGGTGATCATCGCATGACCAGCAGTTATCACAGGAGGTGATCATCGCATGACCAGCAGTTGTTTATCACAGGGAGGTGATCATCGCACATGACCAGCAGTTATCACGGGGAGGTGATCATCGCATGACCAGCAGTTATCCTGGGAGGTGATCATCGCATGACCAGCAGTTATCACTGGGAGGTGATCATCGCATGACCAGCAGTTATCACGGGGAGGTGATCATCGCATGACCAGCAGTTATCACAGGAAGTGATCATCGCATGACCAGCAGTTATCTGGGGAGGTGATCATCGCTGATCAGCGTTATCTGAGGGTGATCATCGCATGACCAGCAGTTATCACTTTGGTGATCATCGCATGACCAGCAGTGCATTATCACTGAAGTGATCATCGCATGACCAGCGCAGTTATCACCAGGAGGTGATCATCATGACCAACAGTTATCACAGGGAGGTGATCATCGCATGACCATGGTCTCACTGGGGTGATCATCATGACCAGCTTGTTATCTGGGAGGTGATCATCACATGACCAGCAGTTATCACTGGGAGGTGATCATCGCATGACCAGCAGTTATCACTGGGAGGTGATCATCGCATGACCAGCAGTTATCACAGGGAGGTGATCATCGCATGACCAGCAGTTATCACAGGGAGGTGATCATCGCATGACCAGCAGTTATCACAGGGAGGTGATCATCCGCATGACCAGCAGTTATCACTGGGAGGTGATCATCGCATGACCAGCAGTTATCCGCGCAGGAGGTGATCATCCGCGATGGCAGTTATCACCCAGGGAGGTGATCATCGCATGACCAGCAGTTATCACAGGAGGTGATCGTCATGACCAGCAGTTATACAGGGGAGGTGATCATCGCATGATAGCAGTTATCACAGGGAGGTGATCATCGCATGACCCAGCAGTTATCACTGGGAGGTGATCATCGCATGACCAGCAGTTATCACAGGGAGGTGATCATCGCATGATGTGGGTTATCACTGGGAGGTGATCATCACTTGACCAGCAGTTATCACCCAAGGGAAGTCATCACATGACCAGCAGTTATCACTGGGAGGTGATCATCGCATGACCAGCAGTTATCACAGGGAGGTGATCATCGCGCGTAAAGTTATCACTGGAGGTGATCATCGCATGGCCAGCAGTTATCTGGGGAGGTGATCTGTCGTGATAGCCGTTATCATGGGAGGTGATCATCGCATGACCAGCAGTTATCACTGGGAGGTGATCATCGCATGACCAGCAGTTATCACAGGAGGTGATCATCGCATGACCAGCAGTTATCACAGGGAGGTGATCATCGCATGACCAGCAGTTATCACGGGAGTGATCATCGCATGACCAGCAGTTATCACTGGGAGGTGATCATCGCATGACCGCAGTTATCACTGGGAGGTGATCATCGCATGACCAGCAGTTATCACTGGGAGGTGATCATCGCATACCAGCAGTTATCACTGGGAGGTGATCATCGCATGACCAGCAGTTATCACTGGGAGGTGATCATCGCATGACAAGCAGTTATCACTGGGAGGTGATCATCGCATGACCAGCAGTTATCACTGGGAGGTGATCATCGCATGACCAGCAGTTATCACAGGGAGGTGATCATCGCATGACCAGCAGTTATCACAGGAGGTGATCATCGCACTGACCAGCAGTTATCACAGGGGAGGTGATCATCGCATGACCAGCAGTTATCACAGGGAGGTGATCATCGCATGACCAGCAGTTATCACAGGGGGGTGATCATCGCATGACCAGCAGTTATCACAGGGAGGTGATCATCGCATGACCAGCAGTTATCACAGGGAGGTGATCATCGCATGACCAGCAGTTATCACTGGGAAATGATCATCGCATGACATTTGTCTTAGGACTGCCTCCTTGTAAGGTGCTACCCTGGCAAGTACTGTTGACACCGACACTCTGAGATTACTCCTCTCAGGCTTACAAGTGGCTTATGGGACACATTTCCATATAACTGCAGCTGCAAGAATTCCCCACCTACATGCACGACTGAAAGGGTGTTAACTTACTTGATGGAGAAGAATATGTCACCCAGTATTCCAATCTCCCTAAGCCTTAGCCCCTATGAAGTTTCCCCTTCAAAACACAACGTGCAGGGAAGGACCTTATTCTGCAAGAATTCAAGTGGTATTAGTGTCCTGCCTGCATCTCAGAGTTCCCTGGTTTCAAAGGATATCCCCTAAGCTATATTTATGCAGTAAGTGACACTAACTTCTAGACTAATACTTGAGGATTGCCCTAGTATTACCTTATAGTGGGCACGTTCCGTCCCACACCTTCCTCCGAATATCGCCGGCCAGCTATACTAAGAGAAATGAAAGGTATTGTCTTACTGCGGGGGCCTGGGCCAGAGACGAATATTCACAGTACGTCGGGAAGCCTCTGTGATTCTTTGTTCCCAGGCAAGTATTTTGAAGACACGTGGGGCACTAAGCTCTAGCTCTTAGTACATTGTTGTCATCACGGTGTCCAGTCAGAAGAAAGAACTAGCATCTCTCTCCCGCCTAGTTCAAGTGTGGGTCTGCCAGTTCTCCTTAGCTAACATATCCTAATGTTCGCCTATTGAAGGCCTAAACCTACCTATGTTAAGGTCCTAGGACTACATTATTAATATCTAAAGTTGCCTCAATAACCCTAATATTGTGGACGAATGGTTCAGAAAACCGACAAGTTGATAAATTAGAACATATGCAACACTTGGGTATCTTTATTGTGGAAACGTTTCGCCACACAGTGGCTTCATCAGTCAAATACAAAGTAGAAAGTTGTAAGGAGGAGGTTTGAGGTAATCAGTCCCTCGGCCTGGAGTCGATGTGTTCAGTCCATCAATCTGGTAGTTAGTACAGAATGGACTGATGAAGCCACTGTGTGGCGAAACGTTTCCACAATAAAGATACCCAAGTGTTGCATATGTGTCTAATTTATCAACCCTAATATTAGTTAATAACTGTACAAACCTACCTAGACCTTCCTAGGAAGTAAATATATAAATTAATATGTGCAATCTCACTACCTTCGCCAACTCGTGAGTGTGTTTGTTTGGGTGGATGGGAGGGTTCATAAACTCAGCGGACCTATCCGTGGTATGTTAAGGCTTCATGTGGCTTATTTACCCTGTATGGAACTTTTAGCAACCAAATAAGTTTCCACACAGCGAGGTGATCATCGCATGACCAGCAGTTATCACAGCGAGATGATCATCCATGACCAGCAGTTATCACAGTGAGGTGATCATCGCATGACCAGCAGTTATCACAGCGAGGTGATCATCGCATGACCAGCAGTTATCACACTGCTCCTTTAAAATTTGTCTTTGGTCATCTCCGTGTCAGACTGATGCTGTATATTCTATATTTTGCTAATTGGTGATTAAATATAATGCAGACAGCCTGTACTGTCTGCATAGACAGCCTATGCTGCCTGCCATTTGAGTTCATATCTAGTGGCACTACGGTGCTGCCCAGGTCAGGGAGACATGATGCCCACCCCGCCCTCACTCAGCGGCCTCCACTCCTAGGATCAACATCCTT
>WNWK01045374.1:0-12500 GCA_009830355.1 Cherax destructor
AATCACCTTACTGTCAACCACCTTCAATTACCTTACTCTCAACTACCATCAATCACCTTACTGTCAACCACCATCAATCTAACGAAAAAAATATATTTCATTGTGTTTTTACTATTATATTATTGTAAACTCATATAAAATATATTTAGTTGGATTAGGCTAAATTAAATTACGATTGTTATAATAAGATTAGGTAAGTTTCTAAGGTTCGTTTGGTACAAAATCATCAATTTTATATTAACATAATTGTAAAAATATATCTTTAAGTGAATAAGAAAAATTTTAGAAAGGACTTAATTTTAAATGAGTTCTTGCCACTTTTACCTATTCGGCACGATACACACACACACACACACACACACACACACACAGGAGCTGAGTCTCGACCTCTGCAACCACAAATAGGTGAGTACACATACACACACACACACACACACACACACACACACACACACACACACACACACACACACACACACACACACACACACTATGTATGGTTCCTGCCTCCACTACGTCACTTTCTAGGCTATTCCACTTCCTGACAACTCTGTGACTGAAGAAATACTTCCTAACATCCCTTTGACTCATAGGAGTCTTCAACTTCCAACTGTGACCCCTTGTTCCAGAGAGGGGACACAGAAACAAGGGTCACAGTTGGAAGTTGAAGACTCCTATGCGTCATAGGTATGTTAGGAAGTATTTCTTCAGTCATAGAGTTGTCAGGAAGTGGAATAGCCTGAAGTGACAGTGGACAGAACCATCATAGTTTTAAGACGGGGTTTGATAAAGCTCATGGAGCAAGGAGAGAGATGACCTAGTAGCAATCAGTAAAGAGGCGGGGCCAGGAGCTATGAATCGATCCCTGCAACCACAAATAAGTGAGTACAAATAGGTGAGTACACACACACACACACACACACACACAAACACACACACAAAGGTGAGTACACACACACACACACACAGGTTCATACTAGAATATGCAGCACCAGTCTGGAACCCACACCTGGTCAAGCACGTAAAGAAACTAGAGAAAGTGCAAGGTTTGCGACAAGGTTAGTTCCACAACTCAGGGTCTGTCTTATGAAGAAATATTGAGGAAATAGGACTAACAACACTGGAGGAAAGAAGGGTCAGAGGAGACATGATAACGACATACAAAATACTGCGGGAATTGACAAGGTAGATAGTGACAGGATGTTTCAGAGAGGGAACACAGAAACAAGGGGACACAACTGGAAGCTGAAGACTCAGATGAGTCAAAGGGATGTCAGGAAGCATTTCTTCAGCCACAGAGTAGTCAGGAAGTGGAATAGTCTAGAGAAAGATAAAGTGGAGGCAGGAACCATACATAGTTTTAAGACAAGGTATGATAAAGCTCATGGAGCAGGGAGAGCAGAGACCCAGTAGCAGACAGCGAAGAGGCGGGGCCAGGGCTGAGTCCCGACCCCTGCAACCACAATTAGGTGAGTACAATTAGGTGAGTACACACACACACACACACACACACACACACACACTATATATATATATATATATATATATATATATATATATATATATATATATATATATATATATATATATATATATATATATATATATATAAACACACCAGACTGTGGCTCGTACGTTAGACTACGTGCTGCCAGCACGTTAATTCCCAGAACACTCTCCAGGTAGACATATCCAGACTCTTCTTTCAAAGTACATGAACAGTACTTCTTATCCCCACGACTCAAGTCCAGCTATCTGGTGTCACTGAATTCATTCATAAATGTTACCTTGCTCACACTCCAACAGCATGTCAAGTCATAAAAAACCACTTGCCTCCAATCACACATGTAGCACGCTCATACACAGTTGCTGGATGTCTAAGCCCTTAGCATACGAAACCTTCTTTACCCCCCCCCCACTATCCAACCTTGCCTAAGACGACCCCTACCTTGCATTCCGTCCACTACAGATTTATACCCCCTCCAGGTCATCCATTCTTGTTCCATCCCTTCTCAATGTCCGATACACCTCAACAACCCTCTTCAGCCATCTGGATAATAGTTTTAGTAACTCCGTACCTCCTTCTAATCTCCAAGCTACGAATACTCTGCATAATATTCAATCACACATTGTCCTCAAATACGGCATCTCCACTGCCTCGATCTCCTCCTTGTTGCAACTTTCATAACCAATGCTTCACACCCATATAAGAGCGCTGGTACCATTATACTCTCATACATTTCCCTTTTTGCCTCCATGGATAATGTTCTCTGTCTCAACAGATGCCTCAGAGCACCACTCATCTTTTTTCCCTCGTCAGTTCTATGGTTTACCTCGTCATTCAGAGACCCATCTGCCGAAAAGTCCACCCTCAAATATCTGAACACATTCACTTCCATCAAACTCCCTCGTTCCAATCTGATATCCAATATTTCATTAATTAAATTATTTTTACACTCATCACCTTGCTCTTTCCTATGTTCACTTTTAATTTCCTTCTTTTAAATACCCTCCCAAATTCGTCCACTAACCTTTGCAACTTCTTTTCAGAACCTCCCAAAAGCACAGTGTTATGAGCAAAAAGCAACTGTGACAACTCCCATTTTATATTAGATTCTTCATCTGCCAATCCCACACCTCACCCCAACATCCCAGCATTCACTTCTCTTGCAATCCCATCTATAAATATATTACACAACCATGGTGACATCACACATGCCTTAAACTCCTGTTTAAGGCCTGTTTTCACTGGAAAATAATCTTCCTCTATCCTATATGCTCTAACCTGAGATTCGCTATCCTCGTAAAAACTCCTAACTGCTTTGGGTAACCTACCAGCTAGTCCATATATTTGCAACATTTGCCGCATTTTTCCCCTATCCACCCTATCATATGCTGTTTCCAAATGCACAAATGCAATAAAACTTCCTTGCCAAATACTGTTCATTTATCTGTTTCAGTGTAAATACTTAGTCTACACATCCTTTACCATTCCTAAAGCTTTCCTGTTCATTTTCAATCCTGTTCTCCGTCTTACCCTAAATTCTTTCAATAATAAATCTATCCTAGAAAGGATCAGGCCTCATGGCAGTTGACCCCCTGAATACTCTTCAGGTAGACTCCTCCAGGTAGACACTCTCTCCTAATCCCTAGATACCTTCCCCTCTTTTATATATTTATTGAATAAAAGTACCAACCACTACAAAACTATATCCCCACCTACTTTTAATATTTTTGTCTTGAGCTCATCAATCCCAGCTGCTTTACCCCCTTTAATTCTACCCACAGCCATACACACCTTCCCAGACTCACATCTGCCTCTTTCTCACTCCTAAAAGATGTTATACCTCCCTGCCCAATTCACGAAATCACAGCTTCACTCTCTTCATCAACATTTAACTTTTTCTTATTCCAGCAAAATTTATTGAAATCACCTCACCCACTTTCTCATTTGCTCTCCTTTTACTTTCCCTTACTACTCGCTTAACCTCTCTTTTACTCTCCATATATTCCACCCTCCATATATCAATTTCGCTTTGTAAAATCCTCAAACATGCTATTTTTTTTTCTCTCTTACCACTTTCTTTACCTCATCATTCCACCAATCGCTCTGCTTCCCTCCCTCACCCACCTTTCTATATCCACAAACTTCTGCTGCACTCTTAATTCTTAATTCTACTTTATACCTCTTAAACCTCCTCAGAAACTGTGCTCACCCTGTGGGCCATTAGCTCTTCTGCATTACTTCTAAGTTCTCTTTTTCTTATAGACTAATTCCACTATTACTATTTATTCACTAATAATCAACTCTGCAACTTTTTTTCACTACCACTACTAACTTTTTATTTCTGCTTCTTCCATTGCTGCACTCCTACTACTAATACTACTTCTACTACTACTAGTGGTACTTCTAATACTATTTCTACTACTACTACTAGTACTTCTATTACTACTAGTAGTACTGCTAGTACTAATTCTACTACTAGTACTACAACTACTACTACTGCTGCTACTTCTACTACTACCATTACTACTATTATCGCTACTTCTACTTCCCCCCCTCCCATTTTGCTACTCGTGTTCCTCACTCCCCTCTCGTATATATTCTGGCTCTCTTTCACGCTTCATGCTTTTCCACTCTAAATGAACTCTTCCGCCTCAATAACCTTCCCAGCTTCAATTTTCCTGACACTGCACCATCATCATGAACACCCCATCAGATCCTCCAACCACAGCCGCCCAATCCACTTTTGACCCACCAGCCGCCCAAGCCACTTTACCTGCCCAGCCTGTCACCACCTCACATCCACTGGAACTCCACGAGATCAAGAATATCACTCCTCTGAAGAAGAAATTCAAGTCAACGACCAAATCCGGCTTCACCCAGAAAAACGTACGATTCTTCACTACATCCGCGAATAAGAACATCATGTTCAACTTTCAAACACATCTCTGTTGTCTCCATATAACTTCACACTACGACAAGGCCAAGATTTTGTAAAACAATTAATCGAAGACTTCGTCAGCTCTGCATGACTCATGTACCTACCAAAAGAAGTGTTGAAAATTTTAAAAAATGGGCCGTTCCAAATTAACTCAGCAGAAATCCTGCGCTTGCCTGCGGTTCCCATCTTAACCATCAAGCACTTCGCTGCTGGGTTAATCACTGCTCTGTTTAAACGACTGTAGACACTCCTCTCCTGCGTTGTTCTTCGCCTTTCCCAACTTCCCCGCTTTCTCCTTACCAGAAAGTTAGTTCATTCGTACTTCTCTGTGTGTCTAGTTAATGGTCCAAGTCGGGCCGAAACGTCGTCATAATTTCCGTCTTGTAAGTGTGGGTTGTTATTCGTGCATTGTTGCAGTCACAGTACTGTGCCTTTTTTCCTTTAGATTACACCAAATTTAGATTAATTTCCTCTGATACCTTTAAAAATATCCTGAAATTAGAAAATATACAGAGTGTTTAGAAGAATGAAACTCTTTGAAACAAAACTTATCTTAAAGATTTTGCTTCTTTTAAACGATACTTATCTTAAAGCTTTTGTTTCTGGATCTCCTCCCGAGATATTATATTTTTTACCCAAGATACATAAATTACGTGTGCTACTCAGACAATCTTATCAGCCATTGGTACCTTCAACTATATCTTTGCTAAATTCTTTGTTCCCCTGTTGCAGTCTCTTACAGTTAATTTACTTACTGAACAGATTCTTTCTTGTTTGTGCAAGAAATTAGGAGCGTAAATTTTGGATTTCCTGTTATTATGGCAAGTTTTGATAATGAATCTTTATTTACCAATATACTTATATTGGAAACAAAAACTGCTTGTGTTAATTCTTTATTTGCTGAGTCTGAATTAGTAGGGGGATTTAATTAAAAAAAAACTAAGTTTTTTTTAGCGAAACTGACTGTTCATGACTAACTTCATATTCAGTGAAGTTTGGGGAAATTCATAGTAGTTCAGTGAAGTGTAGTCTTGTACCTACACTTTCCAATACTTTCCTTTGCTTCCGCAAAACAACTTGGCTTAATAATTGTCCTGTTGAATACCTGTATTTTTATTCAAAAGGGAAGATCAAGTTACGGTGTTTAAATGTTATTTAAATTCTCATTTCAGAAATACTAAATATATCTTTCATTGTATAAGAGAAAATTTTAGAAAGGACTTAATTTTAAATTAATTCTTACTAATTGACTAGTTTTACCTATTCGGCACGACACACACACATGGGGCCAGGATCTATGACTCAACCCCTGCAACCACAACTAGGTGAGTATACACACAAACACACACACACACACACACACACATATATATATATGTCGTGCCGATTAGGAAAAACTGGTCAATTAGCAAGAACTCATCTAAAATTAAGTCCTTTCTAAAATTTTCTCTTATAGGTTTAAAGATATATTTTTTTCATTTATGTTAATGTAAGAATTTATAATTTTGTACCAAGATAAACTTTGAAAACCTACCTAACCTTATTACAACAAGCGCAATTTAATTTAGCCTAACCCAACTAAATATATTTTAGATACGTTAACATTAATTTAATAATAAACAAACACAATGAAATATATTTTTCGTTATTATTTCATACACAAATTTTCACTTATCTTATATGACAAGATGAGCATTGCTATTTAAGAAAAAATCGCAAGTTTTACCTAATCGGCACGACATATATATATATATATATATATATATATATATATATATATATATATATATATATATATATATATATATATATATATATATATATATATATATATATATATATATATATATATATATATATATATATATATATATATATATATATATTTCTGATAGAGCTGAGGCAGGTGACAAACCCGCACTGTGCTACTCTGAGAAAACTCTACCCTCCTCCTTCAGTTGCTGCCTTGCAACATTGCATACTCTGATGAAGCACTGAGAAGTGTGAATGTACTTGAGCTAAAGATTTCCACCCCCGTGGCTTGTCTTGCATAGTTAAGATCGCCTGTCTATGATTGTTTTATATATATATATATATATATATATATATATATATGTCGTGCCGATTAGGTAAAACTGGTCAATTAGCAAGTTCAATTAGGTTTACGAGTCGCAGCCCAGCTCTGGTGGTGCGAGGGTGTGTGGTGCTCTGACCTGACCCCTGGCGACGCTTTACAGCACTTTGGTTTTCCAAAGCAACATGGCGACAGCAGGGAGAAGACGTTTGAATACTGTCTGTATTGACCTTGTGACTGGCGTCCTAAACCCTGCAACGGCCGGGACTGTCTTACCGACGATATTACGAGAGGTGTATGGTCTTGACATAGAAGATTTGTATGGCGTTGCCCTGAATGGGATGAATAGAGTATTTGTGAAGCTACTGACGGCAGAAGTTTATGACCGACTCGTCGATCGACACCAGGATCATGTCTACACGGTGCACACTGGCCTTCAGGTACGATTGAAGGACGTTTCACGTACGTACACTTGGGTACGTTTGAAGAACGTCCCATTCGAAGCGGACCCGACGGACATCAGTACGGTCTTCAGTGCGTATGGTACAATACACGCAGCAACACCTGGAAAGTGGAGCGAGGGACCGCTGATGGGCCTCCCTGAGGGGTCGTACTCGTTGAAAATGACATTGAAGCACCCCATACCGTCCTACGTTGTTATACCAGACTTCAGGACCCAAGTGTACGTGACCTACATGGGACAGCGCAGGACGTGTCGACTGTGTGGCGCCTACGATCATGTGGCGGCTGACTGCATGAGGAGGACGGGACCCAGACAAGTGCCAGAGCAACGAGTAGTGAAAGTGCAGGCGCAGAGAGGAACGGAAGGAGGAGACGCAACGGAGAAGCAGACGAAACTCTGGAGTGAGATTGTGGAGGGTTCTGAGGTGTTTTGTCAGACCCTAACACAGGAATCTGTTATACCAGTGGTTGACTGTGATCACCATGAGAGTCCGGCAGAGAGGTACCACTGGAACAAATATTAAAGGAAATATTGGACGACCCTTTGCCGGTGCTAAGTGTAAGCACTAATGATGGTTTGATAGATGCAGTAAATGTGGTGGAAAGTGTGGAGAGTGCCAGTCCAGTGGACCAACACTTAATTATGGAGGATGTGCAGGTGGAGGTCCATCAGACAGAGGATGCAAGTAGTGTGGAAGACATAAAGAGGACACGTAAAAGGTCTGGCAATTCATCAGGCAGTGAGGATGTGCTGACACCGGCGCAGAGGATCTGTAAAAGGCTTCGGTGGAAGTTGCTAAAAGATCTAGGTTTGGTATTAGAGAGGGGTACTTTTAAGGGAGGGAAGCAAACGGGTAAAATGAGTAAAGGGAAGTCAGGTACAACTTCCACAGAGGCTAGGGGCAAACCCTTGACATAGTTTTCAAGTGTTTAACACTTAATGTAAATGGGTTGAGGGATGAAATTAAGAGGGCTTGGGTGGAGTGTACGTTGCGAAGGTATGGTGTGACAGTTGCTTTTATACAGGAACACAATTATAGGTGTGGTGGGGAATTACTTTTGAATGGATACAAAGTGTTTGCAAGTTCATCCAGTAGATTAAAGGGGGGGGTGGCGGTAGCAGTGGCGGTGTCAAGCCCTTTCAAACCTTTGCGATGGGAGGAGTGTGGGGAAGGTAGGCTGGTTAGAGTAGATGGGGAGTGGAGTGGAGTTAGGGTATGTTTTTTAGGAGTGTACATGCCGGCGGAGGCGGCAAGGAAGGTAAAGGTGGATTTTGTTTGGGATTACATGATTTATGCATGTCGGGATTTGCCAAATGTAACGATTGTTGGAGGGGATTTTAATTGTGTAATTAGAGAGAGGGATGTAGAGCCGCGGGGAGGAGGTTGTGTACTTGCAGCCTTAAGGGACGTACTTAGGAGGGTAGGTTTGAAAGACGTGATTGGGGTGGGAGGTGCGGGTGAGCCTACGTTTGTTAGAAGAGGGTATGCGGCTAGACTAGACAGGATTTATGTAACAGGTAGCGTGGTAGTGGGGGGGGTGCAATATTTGGATGTGGGTTTCACGGATCATCGGGGAGTGTTGGTGGAGGTGGGGTGGGAAGGGGTTGCAAAATGGTACAGGGGTTTTTGGAAATTAAATGTTCAGTTATTAAAGGGTGATGGTAAAAGGGAGGAATTTAGGGATTGGTGGGGTGGGTTTTGGATGGGGAGTAGGGAGGGGGAGCTTTGGTGGATTGGTGGGTAAGTACGGGGAAGCCTGGCATCCAAGCTTACTATCAGAGGTTGGGAAGGGAAGAAGCAGGATGGAGATACGGTTTACAAAATTACATTGAGGACTCTTGAAAGACTGTTATATGCGGGAGGACATAGAATGACAGAGGAAATTAAGGTGTTGAAAGATAGGATGAAGACCTTGCAGAATGAGAGGTTTGGGGCATGTAGAATGAAAGCCGGAATGGATGATGTGTTGTGGGGGGATAGACCCTCACAATATGTTTTGGGGAAGTGTAAACAGAGACGGATAGAATGTCATTGGAGTATCTGGAAGTGGATGAAAACATGGGGAATTATGTGAAGGGTATGAGAATAAATTCCACGGAGGGAATGAATGTGTATGCTGATAAGTGGTTTGCAAGGCACATGAGCAGTGGGGGGGTGGGTATGGAGGAAAGGAGCATTTTATTGGGAAAGATTAGGGAGAGGTTGAGTAGGGAAGATCGGGAGGGATTGGAGGGCATGATTAGTGAGAGGAAGGTGTGGGAGGCAGTGGAAGGATTAAGTAAGGGCAAGGCTCCAGGTATGGATGGTTTGGCAAATGAATTTTATAAGGAGAATTGGGACATCATAAAGGATTGTATGGTAGGTGTGATGAATGGTATGAAAAGGACAGGTGTAATGGGGAGGGACATGGGTATGGGGGTAATGGTATTAGTGAGGAAGGGAAGGAAGGAAACATTAGAGAATTATAGACCTTTAGTCCTTATGAATACGGATTATAAAATATATGCTAAAATTTTAGGTAATAGATTAAAAAGGGTGATAGGGGGTGATTGAGGAAGGACAGGGGGGATACCGGAAGGGGTGTGGGGAGGGACATGAACGTATTAAAGATTTCATAGATAGAGAGGAAGAGGGAGGAATACTTGCACTGGATTGGAAGGGAGCATATGATAGTGTGGAGCGTGAGAGTATGTTTGGAATAATGGAAAGGCAGGGGTTTGGATTGGAAGTGCTGGATTGGGTTAGGGCGTTATATGCAGGGGCAAGTGTGAAGGTGCAAATAAATGGTAGGTTGGGAGGGGTGGTTAGGATGGAAGGGGTCTGCGACAGGGTTGTCCCCTGTCGCAGATCCTTTCGCTTGCTTACAGGATCCGTTTTACAGATTAGTGGGGGATGGGAAGGGGTTGGGGGAGGGATAAGGGGATTAGAAATGTGGTGGGATATGTAGATGACACGACGGTGTTAGTGTGTCACGAGGTGGGATTGGTTAACATAGGAATACACTTAAAGTCTTTCTGTAGTGCTACTGGCATGAGGGTCAATGGAGCTAAATCCATATTGTTGGAGGTAGGCGCTTGGGTGGGGGCGGGTTGGGTAGCAGGTATGGGTGGAAAATTGTGGACAGAGTGAAAATATGTGGTATTGTTTACACGAGGGACAGGGATGAGGCGAGAGAGGTGAATTCGAGGAATGTAGTTAAAAGTGTTACGGAGCGGTTGAATAGTTGGAGAGCGGGAGAGTTAACGTTGCGGCAGAGGGTTATTGCGGTTAATAACATGATATATAGTAAGATATGGTATATTGCCAACATTTTCCTTTATTAAGTTGGGATGTTAAAGAATTGAGAGCAGGGTATTTAAGTTTATTTGGGCACATGGTAGACATTGGCTCAGGAAGGAGATAGTTAGGAAAAGGGTAATTTCTGGAGGTTTGGGTTTAATATGGCTGGAAAGGAGATTGTTGTATATGTATGTGAAACGTTGTGTGGTAAGGAGGGAGGGTTGGGGAGAGAGGTGAGGCTGGGGTGGAAGGGTGCTGCAGGGAAGTAGGGGAGTGGTGGGGTGTGAGGGAACTGGGGCAGTGCAGAGATTGGCTGCGGTGCTTGTTGGTTATACGTGAGCCACAAAGGTTGAGTGTTGCAGTTATAATGAGGTTTGGTGCTGGGGAGGAGACGGTGGAAGGTGAGGCGGTTTATCCAGTATATGACTGGAAGGGGATATGGAAGGGGTTCAGGGATCTGAGGTTGCCGGCGAGGGACTGAGAGCTGATGTTTCGGTTTTACATGGGGCAGTGGCGTCACGGGAGAATTTATTCCGTATGGGATTGGCAAAAGACGGGAAATGTCAGAAGTGTGGCTTGCCGGAGTCGGCTCTGCATGCAGTATATTTTGTGAAACTCTGGATGGGGTTCGTAGGTGGATGGGAGGGTATTAAGGGGTTTGGGTGGGGGTATCCCTTTGTTACGGGCTATTTACTTGGATTTGGGAGGGTTAGACATAGGGATAAAAGGGATTACTGTACTGTATGGTGGACTTCGTGTGCATGTCGTGGAAATTAAGGGACATGAGTGTTAGGGAAAGGATGGGGGCTGTGGCGGGACGTATATATCGCACTATGTGCAGGAATCGTTAATATATGGGAGGGAGTGGGGTTCGAGCTTTTCAGAGGGTACAGGAAATTGAGTGTGCAGGATTTATTGGGAGACAGATATGGTAATGAAAGGGCTTGACAGAGGCGCTGGTGGAGCATTGGGTAGGTGTGGTGTGGAGAGGCATACGTAGATAGGTAGATAGGGGGGTTAAGCCATTAGAGGACGGGGGACGGATGACATCACAGTTGGGGGACCGGGTGACTGTCTAGATTTATAGTGTGTTGGAAGTGGATGTGTGTGTGGTGGAGTGAATGTGAGGTTGGGGTTTGCAAGGGGAGGGGAGTAAGGGGTTTTGTAGGGGTTTGGCGGATCCTCTGGTGACGGGGGCAGGGAGTGGTTAGGTTTGGTGAGAGTGGTATGAATGTCTTGGACTATACTTAGTACAGAGATGGTACTGAAACAAGGTCGTAGTCTCCGTGGAGTTAAGGAGGCTGGAAACATTGTGTGGTAGGATTATTTTGTGCACACGGTAAATTTTATTTGCCGTATTCACTGCATAGTATTAGGACTAGTCACTGTTATTGTGGACTATGTATCATTCTTTGGGTTTTGTTATTTGTTATCTGTGCACACTGTACATTTTATTTGCAGTATTTACTACATAGTATTAGGACTAGTCACTGTTATTGTGGACTATGTATCATTCTTTGGGGTTTGTTATTTGTTATCTGTGCACACTGTACATTTTATTTGCAGTATTCACTGCATAGTATTAGGACTAGTCACGGTTATTGTGGACTATGTATCATTCTTGGGGTTTTGTTATTTGTTATCAGTGCACACTGTACATTTTATTTGCAGTTAACAGCATAGCATTAGAACTAGAGCTAATGTTATTGTTAACTTGCTATGGCATTATTGGGGTTTGGTTTTTGTGGACTCTGTATCAAGCATAAAGGGGAAGGGGACAGGAGTTCACTAATTGTAGATAAATGGTTAGGGGTATGTTTTTCTGATATATGCATAGCTTATTAAAGGAAATTGCTGTTGCGCAATTTGTAACATGTAATTATTGAACGTTTCGGAACTGTAAAATGTAATTTTAAATGTAATTTTAATTTTTGTGAACTGGAAAATTTATTTGCAGTCGTCAATGAGTATCACTGTATATCCTTAGGAATAGAGAATATGTTATGGTGGACTGTATTTCATTATTTGGGTTTATGTTTTGTGGACTCTGTATTTATTTATTAGGGGAAAGGGGACAAGAGTTCACTGGTGGTAGAGGTAAGGGTTTTAGGGCATAGTTTTCTGAGGTTTTCTGATATTTTCGATATTTTCACTGTTTAACCAAAGAATTGCTGTTGTATAATTTGCAACATGTATTTTGCATGTTTATGACTTATAAATGTATATTTATTGGAAACT
>WNWK01045375.1:0-14753 GCA_009830355.1 Cherax destructor
CCAACTAGTTGAAAGAGAAAACGAGAAGAGCGAATACGGAGTTGACAAGGTAAAAAAACAAACTGAACAGGTAGTGGGGATCACCGGTCAGGCGAAATGAATGCGATTAATCGTGTCCACAGTTTATTCACATACGTTTGTAAGGTTTGTGAAACTATTACCTCAAAATAATTTTTTTATTATACAGTGGACCCCAAATAGGTGGTCTGATTATCGCGGCTCAAAATCGTCGCTTTTTTCAGCCCAATTTTGCCGATTATCAGCCCACATCCCAGCCTGTCTGCCTGCCCCGCGCTTGCGCCCTCACCAGGCGTCGTGACCGGTCTAGCTTTGTTACCTTGAGTGAATACCCAGAATGCTCATTCAAGCATTTCACAATAATCTTAGTGTTTGTTGCTTGTTTAGTGATTGTCACTGTGAAATAAGTCACCATGGGTCCAAAGAAGCTTCCTAGTGGCACCCCTGTGGCTAAGAAAGTGAGGAACACCATCGAAGTGAAGAAGGAGATATTGAAAAGATGAGAGTGGCGACTTGTGGGGAAGCTTGCCAGGATGTACGGAAAAACAAATCTACTATCACCTCTATCCTGGCAAAGAAAAAGAACTCAAGTAAGCTGATGTTGCAAAAGGTGTTAACATGTTTGCCAAAAACAGATCAAAAGCAGTGGATGAGGTTGAGAAGTTGTTGGCGGTGAGGATCAATGAAAACAGATAGCGGATGATAATGTTTCTATGGCGATAATTGGTGAAAAGGCAAGGCAGTTGCACGCAGATCTTGTCAAGACAATGCCTGGACCAGTGTTGATGCGAGTGATTTTAAATCCAGCAAAGGCTGGTTTGACAGATTTAGGAAACGTAGTGGCATACACAGTGTTGTGAGGCATGGTGAGACAGCCAGTCAGACAAACGTGCTGCTGAAAAGTTTGTGCAGGAATTCAAGGGGTACATAGAGGCTGAACAATTCAAACCCCAACAAGTGTTCAATTGTGATGAAACAGGCCTCTTTTGGAAGAAAATGCCAAAGAGGACCTACATTACTCAGGAGGAAAGGCACTGCCAGGACACAAGCCTATGAAAGCCAGGCTAACTCTTATGCTTTGTGCCAATGCCAGTGGTGATTGTAAAGGAAGCCTTTACTGGTGTATCACTCAGAAATCCCATAGCCTTCAAGAAACACAATGCTAACAAGAATAAGTTGTGTGAGAATTGGAAGGCTAACACTAATGCATGAGTCACTAAGGACTTTTTTTGTGGAATGGTTCACTGGAGGTTTGGCCCTAGTGTGAAGAAATCCTCCTGGAAAAGAAATTGCCACTCAAGCGCTCCTGGTACTGGACAATGCCCTGCTCATCCTCACAACTTGGGAGACTATTTGTCTGATGAGTTCACTTTTATCACAGTGAAGTTCTTGCCCTAACACCACTCCTCTCATCAGCCCATGGACCAGCAGGTCATTTCTAACTTAAAAAAATTCTACACAAAAGCAGTGTTTGAAAAGTGCTTTCAAGTGACCTCGGACACTGAGTTAACCCTAAGAGAGTTCTGGAAAGATCACTTAATATCGTCCATTGCTTAGGCCTTATAGGTAGGCTTGGCGGGGAGTGACTTCCAGGACTTTGAACTCTGCTTGGAGACAACTGTGGCCGGATTGTGTTGAAAAAGAGGGATTTTGAAGGATTTGAGGCTGACCCTGACCCTGATACCCTGTGCATGTTGTGGAAGATATTGTGGAATTGTGCAAGTCCCTGGGGTTGGAGGTGAGTGGTGAGGATGTGGAAGAGTTGGTGGAGGACCACAGGGTAGACCTAACCACTGAAGAGCTGAAATAGCTTCATCAGGAACAGCATCAGACAACAGAAGAGGAAATTGATTGACAGGAGGATGGACAGGGTGAGGTAGTAACTTCTTCAGAGATTAAAGAAATGTGTTCTATGTGGACTAAGTTGCAGACATTTGTTGAAAAACACCACCCTGAGCAAGCTGAAATAACCATCTCTGCAACCAGTTCAGTGACAGCCATGTTGCACTTCAGGAAAATATTAAAGAGGTGCCAGAAATAGAGCACTCTGGACAGTTATTTTGTGCAACAGGGTTCTAGTGACTCAAGCTGGTCCTAGTGGCATTAAAAGAAAAAGAAGGGAAGTAACCCCAGACAAGGACTTGTTATCTGAAGTCCTTATGGAGGGGGATTCCCCTTCCAAACACTAACCCCTCCCCCTGTCCTCCTCCCTATCTTCCAGATGCCAGCAACTGAGGAGGGGTTGTTGAGGTGGTTCGGACATGTAGAGAGAATGGAACGAGACAGAATAACCGAGTGTATAAATCTGTAGTGGAGGGAAGGCGGGGTAGGGGTCGGCCTAGGAAAGGTTGGAGGGAGGGGGTAAAGGAGGTTTTGTGTGCGAGGGGCTTGGGCTTCCAGCAAGCATGTGTGAGCGTATTTGATAGGAGTGAATGGAGACAAATGGTTTTTAATACTTGACGTGCTGTTGGAGTGTGAGCAAAGTAACATTTATGAAGGGATTCAGGGAAACCGGACTTGAGTCCTGGAGATGGGAAGTACAGTGTCTGCACTCTGAAGGAGGGGTGTTAGTGTTGCAGTTTTATAACTGTAGTGTAAAGCACCCCTCTGGCAAGACAGTGATGGAATGAATGATGATGAAAGTTTTTCTTTTTCGGGCCACCCTGCCTTGGTGGGAATTGGCCGTCGTGTTAATAAAAATAAAATAATTTATAATTATGTGTTAATAATGTTGTTTTGTGTATGTAGAAATATAATTAATATCATTTAAATTTATTATTTTTAATATTTTGGGTGTCTGGAACGGATTAATTTTATTTACATTATTTCTTACGGGTAATAAGGTTCAGAAATCGGCCAGTTCGATTTTAGTCCTAGCTCCTGGAACAGGGTTACGGCCTATTTCAGGGGTCCACTGTAATAATAATTACCTCACAATACAAATACTCTTACATTGTGTATAAGTTGAACAAATTAGTACAAAATAAACAAACAGCAACACACCCATTCTCATGCAACACACTATTTTTAGAGTTAATGATAGTATTATATTATCATAAAAAGAAGAGCTAAACCCACAAGGGTCGTGAATAGCTATACAGTGGACCCTCGGTTAACAAAATTAATCCGGTCCATAAGAAATAATGTAAATACAATTAATTGTTCCACAAAAAAATAATCACTCAAAAAAAAAAACAATAACATTTACTTACCTTTATTGAAGAGTTGCAGGCATCTGGAAGGTAGAGTTGCTGACAGGGGCAGGTGTTAATGGTTGGAAGGGAAATCCCTCCAAAGGACTTCAGGTAACAAGTCCCTCTCTGGGGTTACTTCCCTTCTTTTTCTTTTAATGCATGAATGCTACACTCCCTGCACGCCTGCACACTCCCTGCACGCCTGTACACTCCCTGCACGCCTGCTACACTCCCTGCACGCCTGCACTCCCGACTGCACACTCCCTGCACGCCTGCTACACTCCCTGCACGCCTGCTACACTCCCTGCAGCCTGCTACACTCCCTGCACGCCTGCTACACTCCCTGCACGCCTGCTACACTCCCTGCACGCCTGCTACACTCCCTGCACGCCTGCTACACTCCCTGCCCCTGCTACGCCCTGCCTGCACACTCCCTGCACGCCTGCTACACTCCCTGCACGCCTGCTACACTCCCTGCACGCCTGCTACACTCCCTGCACGCCTGCTACACTCCCTGCACGCCTGCTACACTCCCTGCACGCCTGCTACACTCCCTGCACGCCTGCTACACTCCCTGCACGCCTGCTACCTCCCTGCACCCCGCCTCACTCCCTGCACGCCTGCTACACTCCCTGCACGCCTGCTACACTCCCTGCACGCCTGCTACACTCCCTGCACGCCTGCTACACTCCCTGCACGCCTGCTACACTCCCTGCACGCCTGCTACACTCCCTGCACGCCTGCTACACTCCCTGCACGCCTGCTACACTCCCTGCACGCCTGCTACACTCCCTGCACGCCTGCTACACTCCCTGCACGCCTGCTACACTCCCTGCACGCCTGCTACACTCCCTGCACGCCTGCTACACTCCCTGCACGCCTGCTACACTCCCTGCACGCCTGCTACACTCCCTGCAGCCTGCTACACTCCCTGCACGCCTGCTACACTCCTGCAGCTGCTACACTCCCTGCATGAATGCTACACTCCCTGCATGAATGCTACACTCCCTGCATGAATGCTACACTCCTCATGAATGCTACACTCCCTGCATGAATGCTACACTCCCTGCATGAATGCTACACTCCCTGCATGAATGCTGCACTCCTGCATGAATGCTACACTCCCTGCATGAATGCTACACTCCTGCATGAATGCTACACTCCCTGCATGAATGCTACACTCCCTGCATGAATGCTACACTCCCTGCATGAATGCTACACTCCCTGCATGAATGCTACACTCCCTGCATGAATGCTACACTCCCTGCATGAATGCTACACTCCTGCATGAATGCTACACTCCTGCATGAATGCTACACTCCCTGCATGAATGCTACACTCCCTGCATGAATGCTACACTCCCTGCATGAATGCTACACTCCCTGCATGAATGCTACACTCCCTGCATGAATGCTACACTCCCTGCATGAATGCTACACCCCTGCATGAATGCTACACTCCCTGCATGAATGCTACACCCCTGCATGAATGCTACACTCCTGCATGAATGCTACACTCCTGCATGCCTGCTACCACTGGGGTGCCACTAGGAAGCTTCTTTGGACCCATGGTGACTTATTTCACAGTGACAATCACTAAACCACCAAAACATACACCAAATATATCGTGAATCTTTGAAAGAGCATGTTAGGTAATGTTCTCAATGGTAAACAACGCTTCACTGGTGTCCTGCGCTTGCGCGAGCAGGCGGACACATCTAATACCTTTCGGTAACCGAGGAATTTTTCGCTAACCGATTCCGAAAAAAGCTTACGTTTTCCGAAGCTTACGTTAACGGAACCTTTTGTTAACCGAGGGTCCACTGTACAGTGGACCCTCGGTTTTTGTTGAAAATTCTTTCCAGAATGCTGTTTGAGTGCCGTTACCGAACGAATTTGTTCTCATAAGGATAAATGTGAATTAGATTAGTCATTTCAGACCCCCAAAAATACACTTACAAAAGCACTTACGAAAATACACTTACATAAATGTTCGAGTTTGGAGGTGAACGAAAACCGAGGGTCCACTGTATATAGAGTGAAGGCATATGAAAGGAATATTTTTCTACAGTTATCCCTCAGTGTTTGACTAGAGAAAACTTCCGACACTCCTACAAAGTTGCTTGGTAAACAAATCTCATATTTGTCAATTTTTATTATGTGGGTGAATGTATCATGTTTATATGCCATGTAATGTGTTTTTTAAATAATTTTGAAGAAAATATCATAGATGAATTAATGAAAATGTCTATATTAACGTAAAATAAGACATTTAATGTGCCCAAGTGATTATTATTAGTATTACGTAAGGTTTTCCCTCCCAGCAACACCATAGCATATAAACAGATGTTTATATGCTTTGTAACGTGTTTCTTATATAATTTTGAAGAAAATATCATAGATGGATTAATGAAAATGTCTATATTGATGTAAAATTGGACATTTAATGTGCCCAAGAGTGATTATTACATAAGAGAGATGTGCTCATGGAAAATGTAAACAAAACAGGTGGCGCATGCCGTATCTGAAAACCGCTTGCTGTATACAAAAGTTTTGGTCATAATTTGAACTCGCCATATGAACGGAACGCCGAAAGGCGAACGCCAAAAGCATGGCCCTACTGTATGTATGCCACTACGGTTCTTAAATCTGTTAAACCAGCCTTTGCTGGCTTTAAATTCGCTCACTTCAGCACTCGTTGCAGGCATTTTCTTGACAAGATCACCGTGCAACTGCCTTGCTTTTCAGATACAGTGGACCCCGACTTTCGAACATTCTTCATTCCAGAATGATGTTCAAGTGCTGTTACCAAACGATTTTATTTCCATAAGGAATGATGTAAATTAGATTAGTCCGTTTCAGACCCCAAAAATACACTTATAAAAGCACTTACAATAATAAACTTAAATAAAAGGGCGAGTTTGGAGTGTTTGAATAGCAAGGGTCCACTGTATTATTGCCTGCATAACACTATCTCCTGCTAATTGTTTCTCGTTGATCCACACCAACAACAAAGTTTCCACATCTTCCAGCACTTGCACTCTCTGTTTTGTAATCATATTTGCACCTTTCGCAACAACAGCATTCTTGATTTGATTTGCCTTGGCCACAATGGTACCGATGGTTGAATAGGGTTTGCCATAGAGCCTGGCCAGCTCAGCGACACGCACTCCACTTTCATATTTTGCAATTATCACTTTCTTCAGTTCTACCGTATTTCTCACTTTCCTTACCACAAGGCTGGCACTAGGAGCTTTCTTTGGACCCATGGTGGCTTATTTACCAGTTGCAGGCACTAAAAACAGTGGTAAAATGACAAAATGTATGGTATGAATGCGTGGGTGGCGCTCACTCGCTGGTAAACAATGGCACACTAACTCTGGATGGAGCGTTGTGCCGTCCGAGGGCACGTGTACGCATTCCATCGTTTACCGAATCATTATTTTTTACGGAAAAATGTATCGTCTTCCGAATTTATCATTACCCGACGCCAACGTAATCCGGGGGTCTACTGTACTATAATGACTTGTACATACAGTGGACCCCCAGATTACGTCATATTTTGTTCCAGAATGCTGTTCAAGTGCTGTTAACGAACGAATTTATTCTCATAAGGAATAATGTAAATTAGATTAGTCCTTTTAGACCCCCAAAAATACACTTACAAAAGCACTTACAAAAACACACTTACAGTAGACCATCATTTAGCACGAGATTGTGTTACACGTTACGGGTATTGCACGATTGAAGAATTGCGGCACATTATTATCTAACACGACGTAAAAATGATATTACACTATTCACAGGAGTGGAAAAATTTTTGAACGCACGGTAGCCCACTGTGGGTTAAACCATTCAATCAGTGGGGGTCCTACTGAGGGTAGCTATGAGCCACATCAAGTGTTTAATGCTGACGAGAGAAGTGTTTTCTGGAAGAAAATGCCAACACGAACTTATATCAGTCAGCAAGAGAAAAGTGCACCAGGCTTCAAGACAGCAAAGGATCGCTTCACCTTGCTCCTTTGCGGTAATGCATCAGGTGATTTCAAGAGTAAGCCCAATCCTCGTGCTTAGAGGAAAAGGGAATTTGTTTTTCCTTCCTGCAAACTGTAAGTTTATTCAGATACACGGGGCCAGGAGCTGAGTATCGACCCCTGCAACCACAATTAGGTAAGTACAGTTACAATGATTATCATACATAGCAGCATATGTGTAGAGAACCTAGGATAACCCAAAAAAAGTCAGACAGTGGAAATAAGTCACTCTGACTTTTTTGGGTTATCCTAGGTTCTCTACACATATGCTGCTATGTATGATAATCTTCGTAACTGTATCTGTGTATACCTGAATAAACTTACTTACAGTTTGCAGGAAGGAAAAACAAATAACCATTCCCACAAGCAGCCTTGTTGTTGTTGTTGTTCAGTGGACACCACCCGCCTTCCCCAGCCACCCAGGACCCCACCATCCCAGCATTCGTACGTATTTCATACGCGTCAACTCTGCTACAAGCCAGCTGTGTTTGTGAAGAATGAGAGAGAGTGAATTGTGTTTTGATCTTTAAATTAATATATCTTGTATCTGCCAAGCAATCAAAGTGTTGCTCAAAGTGGCAAGAAAAGGTATAAGCATTTACATCTTAGAATTAACGAAGAAAAAGATATTAGACAAGACATAACCCGTGGCTGTAATGAAGTGTTACTTTGTACACATAAAAAGAGGTAAACATAAGTTTGTGTGACTGACTGACTTGACTTACTGACTGACTTACTGACTGACTTACTTACTTACTTGACTGACTGGACTGACTGGACTGACTTACTAACTTGACTGACTTACTGACTTGACTGACTTACTGACTGAATGACTTGACTGACTTACTGACTGAATGACTTGACTGACTTACTGACTGAATGACTTGACTGACTTACTGACTGAATGACTTGACTGACTTACTGACTGAATGACTTGACTGACTTACTGAATGACTTAAAGTTAGACACTCAGTACAACCATCGACTTTAGTTCCAGAACCTCTACTATCCACCTCAGCCCAGTAGGGCCACAGCATAACTCTCCACTCTCTTCACAATCATCCACAAACACCAGCACCCACAATTTAAGGTAAATACTATTATTTCTGTTACATTTGTAGTCTTAAGCAGTAAAAACAACATAATACATCACGATAATGAACTACAATTACATATTCACTTTTATTTTTGTAAGATCTGTTGGTCTAAAAAAAACTTTTGGCTTTTTGGGGACTCCCAGGAACGTAACACTATTTTTCCCATAAGTTCTTTTAATTATATAACACGAAATTATCTAACACGACATTTTCAGGAACGTAACTATCGTGCTAAATGACGATCTACTGTACATAATTGTTCGAGTTTAGAGCATAACGTAAACCGGGGGTCCACTGTATTGGAATATTATTAGAGTAAATGCTCCACACATGATCCCAACTGAAAATGCATCAATGTGAGGGAAAAGTTCATTAGATAGGAGTGATGGAAGTATGAATGAATGGTGGTGGTAGTTTGTTGGACAGCATGCCCAACAAACTACCACCACCATTCATTGTACAGTGGTCCCTCGACTAACGATAATTCCATATAACGAGCGCTTTTTTCGCTAAATATTTTTCTCAAGTAGCGAGCATTAACTCGGGTAGCGAGCTATACCAGACCTGTCCGCCTGCCCCGCGCTTGCGCGCTGAGGCGGACAGGACGTCAGTCTAGCGTTGTTTACACTTGAGAGAACATTATTCAGCGCGCTCTTTCAAACATTCACAATACTTTTTTTGTTTATTGGTGGTTCAGTGATTGTCACTGTGAAATAAGTCACCATGGGTCCAAAGAAGCTTCCTAGTGGCACCCCTGTGGTAAAGAGAGTGAGGAACACCATCGAACTGAAGAAAGAGATTGTAGAAAAATATGAGTGGCGTACATCTGAGTGAGCTTGCCAGGATGTACAAGAAAAACAAATCTACTATCGCCACTATCCTGGCAAAGAGAAATGAGATCAAGGAAGCTAATGTTGCAAAAGTGGTTGATATGTTAACGAAAAATAGATCAAAAACAGTGGATGAGGTTGAGAAGTTGTTGGGGGTGTGGATCAATGAAAAACAGATAGCGGGTGATAGTATTTCCACGGCGATAATTTGTGAAAAGGCAAGGAAGTTGCACGCAGATCTTGTCAAGACAATACCTGGAACCAGTGGTGAGGATAGTGATTTTAAAGCCAGTAGAGGCTGGTTTGAGAGGTTTAAGAAATGTAGTGGCATACACAGTGTTGTGAGGCATGGTGAGGCAGCCAGCTCAAACAAACGTGCAGCTGAAAAGTTTGTGAGTGAATTCCAGGGGTTCGTAGACACTGAAAAATTCGAACCCCAACAAGTGTTTAATTGTGATGAAACAGGCCTGTTTTGGAAGAAAATGCCCAACAGGACCTTCATTACTCAGGAGGAAAAGGCACTGCCAGGACACAAGCCTATGAAAGACAGGCTAAGTCTTATGCTTTGTGCAAATGCCAGTGGTGATTTTAAAGTGAAGCCTTTACTGGTGTATCACTCAGAAAATCCCAGAGCCTTCAAGAAACACAATGTTAACAGGAATAATTTGTGTGTATTGGAAAGCTAACACTAATGCATGGGTCACTAAGGACTTTTTTGTGGAATTGTTGACGGGAGTGTTTGGCCCTACTGTGAAGAAATACCTCCTGGAAAAGAAATTGCCACTCAAGTGCCTCCTGCTACTGGACAATGCTCCTGCTCATCCTCACAACTTGCAAGACTATTTGTCTGACAACTTCAATTTCATCACAGTGAAGTTCTTGCCTCCTAACACAACTCCTCTCATCCAGCCCATTGCAAACTTCAAGAAACTGTACACCAAAGCAATGTTTCAAAGGTGCTTTGACGTAACCTCAGCCTCTGCATTGGCCCTAAAAGAGTTCTGGAAAGATCACTTCAATATCGAGCATTGCATAGGCCTTATAGGTAAGGCTTGGGAGGGAGTGACTTCCAGGACTTTGAACTCTGCTTGGAGAACACTGTGGCCAGATTGTGCTGAAAAGAGGGATTTTGAAGGATTTGAGGCTGGCCCTGACCCTGATGACCCTGTGCCTGTTGTGGACTCTATTGTGGCATTGGGGAACATCCTGGGGTTGGAGTTGAGTGGTGAGGATGTGGAAGAGTTGGTGGAGGAGCACAGGGTAGAGCTAACAACTGAAGAGCTGCAACAGCTGGAACTGGAACAGCATCAGACCAGAGCTGAGGCTATTGCTTCACAGGAGGAGGAAGAGGGAGTGAAGGAGGTGCCTTCTTCAGTGCTTAAGGACATGTGTACGAAGTGGAATGAGTTACAGACATTTGTTGAAAAACACCACCCAGAGCAAGCTGAAATGAGCCATCTGTGCAACCAGTTCAGTGACAGAGCCATGTTGCACTTCAGGAAAATGTTAAACAGGCACCAGAAACAGGACTGTGGACAGTTACAGTGGACCCCCGGTGTTCGTGATGCTCCAAACTCGCCCTTTTATGTAAGTGTATTTTTGCATATGTTTTTGTAAGTGTATTTTTGGGGGTCTAATGGGAATAAATTTGTTTGGTAATGACACTTGAACAGCATTCTGGAACGAAAAAATCATGAAAACCGGGGTCCACTGTATTTCTCGAGGCAGGGATCCAGTGACTCTCAAGCTGGTCCTAGTGGCATTAAAAGAAAAAGAAGAGAAGTAACCCCAGATAAGGACTTGTTACCTGAAGTCATTTTGGAGGGGGATTCCTCTTCCAAACACTAACACCCTCCCCCTGTCATCCTCCCTATCTTCCAGATGCCTGCAACTCTCTTCAATAAAGGTAAGTAAATGTTATTTATTAATCTGTTTTTTATTATTTTATGAAAAAGAGGATAAATAAATATACAAGGTATGATATAGCATGTAAGGAAAGTAGTTTGTTAGATTATGCATTGGTGGATAAAAGGTTGATGGGTAGGTTTCAGGATGTACATGTTTATAGAGGGGCAACGGATATATCGGATATTATTTAGTTGTAGCTACAGTTAGAGTAAAAGGTAGATATGACAAAAAGAAAATGGCAACAGCAAGTAAGAGAGAGGTAAAAGTGTATAAACTAAGGGAGGAGGAAGTTAGGGTGAGATATAAGCAACTATTGGCAGAAAGGTGGGCTAGTGCAAGTATGAGTAGTGGGGGGTTGAAGAAAGTTGGGATAGTTTTAAAAATGCAGTACAGTGGTACCTCGGTTAGCGATGGTGTCGGATACCGATAAAATCGGTTAGCGATACATTTTTACGTCAAAATATTGACTCCGTTTACGATGATCCGTTCGGTTTACGATATTCGTCCTGAACGCGTCCGTGTGGGCCAGCTGTGCGGGCACTCCAGGGCGCGTCAGTGTGCTATTGTTTACAAGCGAGAGCGACCACCACCCACGCATTCATACCAGTATAGTCATTATTCCACTATTTTTAGTGCTTGCAACTGCTAAATAAGCTACCATGGGTCCAAAGAAAGCTCCTAGTGCCAGCCCTGTGGTGAAGAGGCTCAGAAATACAGTAGAACTGAAGAAGGAGATAATAGAAAAATATGAAAGTGGAGTGCGTATCACTGAGCTGGCCAGGCTGTATGGTAAAGCCTATTCTACCATCGCTACCATTGTGGTCAAGGGAAATACACGTAAAATCAAGGAAGCTGTTGTTGCGAAAGGTGCATATGTGATCACAAAACAGAGATCGCAAGTCCTGGAAGATGTGGAAAATTTGTTGTTGGTGTGGATCAACGAGAAACAGTTAGCAGGAGATAGTGTTTCGCAGGCAAAAATATGTGAAAAAGCAAGGCAGTTGCATGATGATCTCGTCAAGAAAATGCCTGCAACGAGTGCTGAAATGAGCGAATTTAAAGCCAACAGACGCTGGTTTCAAAGATTTAAGAATAGAAGTGGCATACATAGTGTTGTGAGGCATGGTGACGCAGCCAGTTGTGACAAAAGTGCGGCTGAAAAATATGTGCAGGAATTCCAGGGGTACATAGAGGCTGAACAATTCCAACCCCAACAAGTGTTCAATTGTGAAGAAACAGGCCTGTTTTGGAAGAAAATGCCAAACAAGACCTACATTACACAGGAGGAAAAGGCACTCCCAGGACATAAGCCTATGAAAGACAGGCTAACTCTCATGATGTGTGCTAATGCCAGTGATGATTGCAAAGTGAAGCCTTTACTGGTGTATCATTCTGAAAATCCCCGAGTGTTTGGCAGATGCGGTATCACCAAGTCTAATTTGTGTGTGATGTGGAAGTCTAACAAAATGGCATGGGTCACAAAGGACATTTTCTTAGATTGGTTCAATGGCGTGTTTGGCCCCAGTGTGAAGAAATATCTCGAGGAAAATAATTTGCCACGTAAGTGCCTCCTGATAATGGACAATGCTCCTTGTCATCCTCCAACCTTGGTAGAGAAAATTGTGGAGGACTTTAAGTTCATCAAAGTGAAGTTCTTGTCCCCTAATACCACTCCTCTCCTCCAGCCCATGGACCAGCAGGTCATTTCAAACTTTAAAAAACTCTACACCAAAGCAATGTTTCAAAAGTGCTTTGATGTGACCACAGACATGAATATAACCCTAAGAGACTTTTGGAAAAATCATTTCCATATCCTGCATTGTGTAAACCTTATAGGTAAGGCTTGGGAGGGAGTGACTACCAGGACTTTGAACTCTGCCTGGAGAAAATTGTGGCCAGACTGTGTCCTATAGAGGGATTTTGAAGGTTTTGGGGCTGAGCCTCAGAACCCTGAGCCTGCGAATGAGCCTCAGCCTGAGCCTGTTGTGGAAGAAATTGTGGAACTGGGGAAGTCCATGGGTTGGAGGTGAGTGGTGAGGATGTGGAAGAGTTGGTGGAGGAGCACAATGTAGAGCTAACCACTGAAGATCTGAAAGAGCTTCAACAGCAACAGCAACAAGAGACCACAGGTCAGGACAATGGTTCAGAGGAGGAGGAGGTGGAACAGAGATGGAAGAAGGTGCCTTCTTCAGTGATTAAGGAGATTTGTGGAATTTGGAGCAGGTTGCAAGGCTTTATGGATGAATATCACCCTAACCATGCTGTTGCAGGCCGTGCTGGCAACCTGTACAATGACACTGTGGTGTCCCATTTCAGGGATGTTTTAAAGAATCGCCAGACACAGAGGTCCCTGGACAGATTTTTTGTTAGAGAGGGGTCCAGTGACTCTCAACCTGGTCCTAGTGGCATTAAAAGAAAAAGGCCAGTAACCCCAGAAAAGAACTTGGTACCTGCAGTGTTAATGGAAGGGGATTCCCCTTCCAAACACTAGCATACTACGTACTCCATCCTTTCCCCTCCTCCCGTCTTCCACACATCAACAACTCTTCAATAAATGTAAGTGACATGTTATTGTACTGTATTTACATGTACAGTGCTCCCTCGGTTTTTGCCGAAAATTCGTTCCAGAATGCTGCTCGTGCCATTACCGAACGAATTTACTTCCTTAAGAAATAATGTCACGTAGGTTAGTCTATTTCAGACCCCCAAAAATACACTTGTAACAGCACTTACGAAAATACACTTACATAAATGTTCGAGTTTGGAGATGCACGAAAACCGAGGGACCACTGTATTTCTTTATTATTCATAAACTTGTGTACTAAATGCATGTCTTATGTTGTAAAAAAATATTTTATTTTACTACTTTTGGAAGTCTGGAACGGATTAATTTTATTTCCATTATTTCTTAAGGGGAAAATTGATTCGGATAACGATAAAATCGGTTACAGATACGCCCTCTGTGATGGATTATCGCTAACCGAGGTACCATTGTATTAGAATGTGGGGCAGAAGCTTGTGGCTATAGGAGGGTGGGTGCAGGAGGAAAGAGGAGTGAGTGGTGGAATGAAGAAGTAAAGGGTGTGGTAAAAGAGAAAAAGGTACCTTATGAGAGGTTTTTACAAAACAGAAGTGTTAATAGAAGAGCAGAGTATATGGAGAGTAAAAGAAAGGTGAAAAGAGTGGTGAGAGAGTGCAAAAGAAGAGCAGATGAAAGAATGGGAGAGGCTCTGTCAAGAAATTTTGCTGAAAACAAGAAAATAAATTTGGAGTGAGATAAACAAGGTAAGAAAGCCTAGGGAATGAATGGATTTGTCAGTAAAAAACAGAGTAGGGGAGTTAGTAGATGGGGAGCTGGAGGTATTGGGTAGATGGCGGGAATATTTTGAGGAACTTTTAAATGTCGATGAAAAAAGGGAGGCGGTAATTTCATGTACTGGCCAGGGAGGTACAATATCGTTTAGGAGTGAAGAAGAGCAGGATGTGAGTTTGGGGGAGGTGCATGAGACATTACATAGAATGAAAGGGGGTAAAGCAGCTGGAACTGACGGGATCATGACAGAAATGTTAAAAGCACGGGGAGGATATAGTGTTGGTGTGGTTGGTATTTTTGTTTAATATAGGTAATACATATTTTAAGAAAAAGAGGATAAATAAGTATACAAGATATGAT
>WNWK01045376.1:0-14753 GCA_009830355.1 Cherax destructor
TATAAATAATAGAAGTCCTAAGGTTGTTCTTCAACTCTATATATCTTTGGTTAGACCTCACTTAGATTATGCTGCACAGTTCTGGTCACCATATTACAGAATAGATATAAATGCACTGGAAAACTTACAGAGGAGGATGACAAAGTTGATCCCATGTATCAGAAATCTTCCCTATGAGGATAGACTGAGGGCCCTGAATCTGCACTCTCTAGAAAGGCGTAGAATTAGGGGGGAAATGATTGAGGTGTATAAATGGAAAACGGGAATAAATAAAGGGGATGTAAATAGCGTGCTGAAAATATCCAGCCAAGACAGGACTCGCAGCAATGGTTTCAAGTTGGAAAAGTTCAGATTCAGGAAGGATATAGGAAAGCACTGGTTTGGTAATAGAGTTGTGGATGAGTGGAACAAACTCCCGAGTGCCGTCATAGATGCTAAGACGTTGTGTAGTTTTAAAAATAGGTTAGATAAATACATGGGTGTGGCTGGGTATGAGTTTGGACCTGACTAGCTTGTACTACCAGGTCAGTTGCCGTACTAATTCCTTAAGTGGTAGTGACCTGACTACCTTGAGACGGTACCTCCAGGTGGTCGGCTAGATAATTATATAAGTGAGTGCGGTTGGGTGTGAGTTGGTCCTGACTAGCTTGTGCTACTAGGTCGGATGCAGTGCTCCTTCCTTAAGTGAATGTAACCTGACCTGGCTGGGTCAGGGCATTGGCTTAAGCCTGTTGGAGACTTGGACCTACCTCGCATGGGCCAGTAGGCCTGCTGCAGTGTTAATTCTTTCTTATGTTCTTAAGTTATCCTGGGTGGCTAACCCTCCGGGGTTAAAAATCCGAAGAAAATCTTATCTCTTATCTTATCTTAACATTTGAAGCTCTGTTTCCAAACAACATGAAGTAGGTTTTGTCTTCATTGAGAGTAAGCTTGTTGGTTGTCATCCAAGTAGATATTTTTAGTATACAGTGGAATCTCGGTTTTCCTTTGCCATGGTTTTCGTTGAATTTGGTTTTTGGTGACTTTTTTCGTCAAAATATTGTCCCAGTTTTCGTTCATCACCTCGGTTTTCGTCCGCTGTACTGAACATGTCCGCCTGCCCACGCCCACACGAAGCATCCCACGCATGCATTCTGAGTCAGTCTGGCTTTGTTTCTCATCGAATGAACATTACCCTGCGCGTTCATACAAAACATTTCGTAATAATCCATTGTTTTTGTGCTTGTTTATTGAATGTGACTGCTAAATAAGCCACCATGGGGCCAAAGAAAGTTCCCTTTGATAAAGAAGGCGAGAAACATGATAGAATTCAAGAAAGAACTCGTAAGAGGAGGAGGAAGAGAGATGGGAGAATGTGCCTTCTTCAGTGATTAAGGACATGTGTGCATAGTGGAGTGAGTTGCAAAGTTTTGTGGAGAAATATCACCCTAACAAAGCTGTTGCAAGCCGTGTCTGCAACATGTTCAATGACAATGCCTTGTCCCATTTTAGGCAAATCTTAGAGACGCCAGAAACACCTCTCTGGCCAGATTTTTTGTGCGACAGGAGTCCAGTGACTCACAAGCTGGTCCTAGTGCCAATAAAAGACAAAGAAGGGAGGTAACCCCGGATAGGGACTTGATACCTGAAGTCTTATGGAAGGGGATTCCCCTTCCAAACAATAAACTCTCCTCCCTCTCCCCTCCTCGCCGTCTTCCATACGCCAACAAGAGTCTTCAATAAAGGTAAAAGTGATTTAAATGTTCATTTATCCATTTCATTAGTGCTTTATATTTATTTCTCATTGTTTTCTGTATGTAAAACTATAGTTATTTTCAATAAAATTTATTTTTGTGTTAATGCATTTGGGTGTCTGGAATGGATTAATTGGATTTACATTATTTCTTATGGGAAATATTGCTTCAGTTTTTGTTGAATTCGGCTTTCGTCAGACTTTCTGGAACAAATTAAAGACGAAAACTGAGGTTCCACTGTAGTTTGTTGTTTACAGTATCTGTTAGTATTGTTGGGTTTGAGTTAGAGAAGACATAAGTAGTGTCATTTGTAAATAAAATGCGTTTAAGAGGTTTAGATGCATTTGGGAGGTCAGTGTTGTAAATGAGAGAGAGGTGGCCCAAGGACACTATCGTGTGGGACTACAATAAGAACAGATTGTATAATGGAAGTAGCACCATTTGTGTATACATACAGGTGTCTATTGCTAAATTAAGATTTTAAGTAATTGAGAGTGTCCTCTGACCCCGTAATGTTCTAGTTTTAGGTGCAATAGGTCATGGTCAACTGTATCAAATGCTTTTCGTAGATCTATGAAAAGTTCCAGGGAAATTTCATTTTTTCAAGTGCCATATATAGTAGTTCAAGCATATGTATATCTGCGTCATTAGTACTTTTTTCGGCCTAAATCCAAACTGACAGGGGTTAAGTATGTTGTGGGATACTAAGTAGGAGTATACTTGTTTGTAAATTATTTTTTGAAGATTTTAGATAGGGGCAAGAAACCAACACTTTTCTGACATCACTCAAAATAGCAAGGATTACACCAATACACAAAGGTGGTGACCCAACAGATGTAAACAACTATAGGCCAATAACAAACTTGCCTTTACTTTCCAAAATATTTGAGAAGCTCATACACAAAAGGTTATACTCCTTCATAACACCACAAAGCATTTTCAACCCCTGCCAGTTTGGCTTCAGGAGAAACAAAAGCACAAATAACACAATAATAAAAATGCTAGACCTACTTGAAAAAACAGTCTCTCCTCATTTAACGACTGAGCTATGTTCCTAAGAATAGGTCGGTAAATGAATTGGTCGTTAAGTGAGGAGCATACTACAGTGGACCCCCGCCTAACGAGCACCCTGGAAATCGTACAATTATGTAAGTATAATATTGTAAGTGCTTGTGGAAGTGTATTTTTGGGGGTCTGAAATAGACTAACCTACGTGACATTATTTCTTAAGGAAGTAAATTCGTTCGGTAATGGCACTTGAGCAGGCTTCTGGAATGAATTTTGCTCGTTAGGTGGGGGTCCACTGTGTACTGGTAGTGGGTTTGTGTCAACCATCTTTAGATATTGTTTTAATGTCACCTTTGCACCATTTATAAAATTTTTAGTATACAGTGCAACCTCGGTTTTCGTGATTAATTTGTTCCAGAAAGTCTTACGAAAACTGAATTGTACGAAAACTGAAGAAATATTTCCCATAAGAAATAATATAAATCCAATTAATCCATTCCAGACACCCAAAAGTATTAACAAAAAATATGGAAGATGGCGAGGAGGGAAGAGGAGAGGTTATTGGTTGGAAGGGGAATCCCCATCCATAAAGACTTCAGGTATCAAGGCCCTATCCAGGGTTA
The DNA here is from genome assembly GCA_009830355.1 of Cherax destructor. Lineage (NCBI taxonomy): Eukaryota > Metazoa > Arthropoda > Malacostraca > Decapoda > Parastacidae > Cherax > Cherax destructor. Next base: position 3,365 of record WNWK01045376.1, read on the forward strand.
CTTCCCTTCTTTGTCTTTTACTGGCACTGGACCCATGTCGCACAAAAACTCTGTCCAGAGAGGTCTGTTGCCTAAAATGGGACAAGGCATTGTCATTGAACATGTTGCAGACACGGCTTGCAACATCTTTGTTAGGGTGATATTTCTCCACAAAACTTTGCAACTCATTCCACTTTGCACACATGTCCTTAATCACTGAAGAAGGCACATTCTCCCCTCTCTCTCCCTCCTCTGAAGCAATTTCCTCAGCTGTGGTCTGTTGCTGTTCCAGTTGAAGGTCTTGCAGCTCTTCAGTGGTTAGCTCTTCCCTGTGGTTGTCCACCAACTCTTCCACATCCTGGCCACTCACATCCAACCCCAACGCCACTTTCGTGCTTTGCTACGGGTTCTTTCTCGCTGCCTTTATCAAAGCTGGCTCCATGGTGGCTTATTTAGCAGTCGCACTCAATAAGTCGTGCTCAATAAGCAAGCACAAAAAACAATGGATTATTACGAAATGTTTCTGATGAATGCGCGGGGTAATGCTCACTCCACAAGAAACAAAGCCAGACTGAGTCAGAACTCGTGGGATGCTTTGTGTGGACGCAGGCAGGCGGACATGTTTGGTACGGTGGACCACTGTCAACTCAATGAAAACCGAGCAGATGAATGAAAATTGGGACAAAATTTTGATGAAAAAAGTCGTCGAAAACCAAATTCGACGAAAACCAGGGCAAACAAAAACCGAGGTTCCACTGTATTTTTAAATGTTTATACAGTAGTATACTGTATATTGTAATAAACAGAATAGAGGAAATCAGCTCTAATATACATACATTACTTAGGTATGCATACTGGTCAGAGAGCTGGTCGTAAGTCTGAGCGGTCGTTAAATGAGTACGTCGTTAAGTGAGGAGAGACTATCCACTTGGACTCTTTATCGACCCTAAGAAAGCTTTTGATACAGTAGACCACAGCATCCTACTCCTCACACTTAATCATTACAATATAAGAGGCCATGCACTTGCATATATCAAGTCTTACCTTACTAATAGAAAGCAATACCTTTCTATCAAGGACACAACATCAACAAAATCCTTGGACACTGGTGTACCACAGTGAAGCGTTCTTGGCCCCCTCTTTTTTTTTTATACATCAACGATCTTCCAACCATATCACAACAACTTACACCTATTCTCTTTGCTGACAATATGACTTTATGCTAAATAACATCCTTACTGCTAAACATAATGAGGGAAAATTCCTGGGTTTGCACCTTGACAGCAACCTGAAATTCAACACCCATATCCAACACATAACAAAAAGTATCTAAAATAGTTGGCATCCTCTCAAAGATACATTACTATGTACCACAAACAGCACTACTTACACTATACTATTCACTGATTTACCCCTACTTCACCTATGCTATTTGTGCCTGGGGTTCCACAACGACAAATCACCTAAAGCCAAATGATAACCCAACAAAAAGCTGCAGTGTGAATGATCACACAATCCACTGCTAGACATCATACCCCACTCTTCAAAGACCTAAACCTACTCACTATACAAAACATTCACTTGTATTACTGTGTAACCTACATTTACAGAACAATCAATTTTAATATTAATCCCTACCAGAAGCGCTTTCTTGACAGTTGCAGTAGCATCTATAGATATAATACTAGGCACAAAAATCTTTATGACATTCCCCGTGTCAGGCTAAATCTTTTCAAAAACTCATTGTACATAAAAGGGCTCAAAATCTGGAAAGCTCTGCCAGAAATCTCCAGAACCATTGACTCAGTTAGCATTTTTAAAACTACAGTTAAAAAACACCTTATCTCCTTAACCTATCCCAGCCCATCATAAATGCATATGTAAAAACTATACATCCATTGGCTCAATATCATGAACATCGGTAAAACATTATATGATCAGTATATACTTACTCTCAATATCTGTAATATTCTCAAATGTTAATCATTCCATTGTGTCCACCATAGGTTAATCAAAACTGTAATTCCTCTCTAACAAACTTATTAAAGCCATATAGCATGAACTAATACAATATTCAATTATCTTGTATTCATTGTAAACTCACCTAATGGCCATATGTACAAAATTACTACAGTTATTGCCTTATTAATCTTAAGTTAGTCTTAAGTTTGCCCGAAATGTTCTCCATATAAAGGGGCTTTTGGCATGTATACACCCAATTGTTATACTCCTTTGTACAAACATGTATCATGCTGAAATAAACTTCTTATTCTTAACAGGACAAGACTAAGAGAAAAGGAGCATACTCTGTAGATGCTACAGTATAAGGCTCTAAAGAGATATAACAATAAGAGATATGTAGCATAAACTATTGGAGACTACTACTAACTCCTAGGTTAAGGATGTACAGTAGACCCTCATATTACACAGATTTATTTGGCACGTTTTGGTTATTACACTATTAAAAAATTACAGCATAATTTTATACAACACTTCATAAAATTAACTTAACACGGTTCGGTTTGCGAGGGGAAAAAATTTGGAGTGTTGCCCGAGGGATATTTCCCTAACTGAGGCCGCCACCTGGCTGTGGGTGAGACCACTGTCTCCGCGGGGCTGCACCAGGCTTCAAGGCAGCAATGGATCACTTCACCTTGTTCCTTTGCGGTAATGCGTCAGGTGATTTCAAGTGTAAGCCCATAGTTATTTACCGCTCTAAGAATCCTCGTGCTTTGAAAGGTGTAGATAAAAACACCTTACCAGTAATTTGGAGGTCAAACCAGTCAGCATGGATGACAGAGGGCAGCAGTTAGAATAATAACAAATTCACACTCCAGACAACATACTCCACCAATATTCAAAAACCTAAACTTACTCACCATACAAGACATCCATACTTTTTACTGTGCCTATTACATACATAGAACACTCTATGCAAATATTAACCCACCACTCAAACTTTTCCTTACATCCAAATTTGGAATTCAGGACACATGACCATAACACTAGACACAGATCACTATGTAAAAACTCAATGCATATAAAAGGCACGAAAATTTGGAATTCATTACCTGTCATTGCCAAAGAAACCCTGCCTGTACCCCAATTCAAAACGATGCTCAAAAACCACCACCTCACCCAAACCTAAATGCACAATATCAAACATTCCCAACAAAGTATAATAATCACTTAATTGTAAAAACCTGATTAATCACTTAAATGTAAAAACCTGTTATGAATAATACATACTAAGCTAACTGTTTCTATAACATTTACATTATAATGACCACGTAAACTGTAACTGCAATGCAACTAATTGTTTTAAATTGTTATCTCACTCAATTAATTGCATTGCTACAATCAATAAATTATTATGTTCAACTTATACTCAAATTTTACAACTTAGATACACAATTATACTAATTTTATAAATAATCAACCATAAATTTTTACCATGTAGTCTAATATTAATTAATCTTTAGAATGCCCGCAATGCACAGCATATTAGGGGCTTTTGGCATGTACAGTGATCCCTCGGTTTTCGTGCATCTCCAAACTCGAACATTTATGTAAGTGTATTTTCGTAAGTGCTGTTGCAAGTGTATTTTTGGGGGTCTGAAATAGACTAACCTATGTGACATTATTTCTTAACCCTTTACCGGGCACTCCCTGGAAAATGATAATTTCGAAATGTGTTTCATATGAGTGGATAGAGTAACTCAATGTAAGGATAATGAGCCCATATAATTGAAATTCTAAAAAAAACCTTTCACGCAATTGCCAATATTCAAGGACCGTCTACAGACGGTCCTGACCGTTAAAGGGTGTCAAATTCTGAATGTTGCAAATTTGCAATTGTTAATAAAACACCAAATAAGTATTTTTCTATTTTATTATACTAATATACAATATCAAAAACACAAATGGAACTTGTTTCCAAACATTTTGTAGGTATAAAACATATAAAAGTGAACCAAAGAGCAACATGGACACATTGCAAAGGGATAAAACTTTCAAGTCCCATATTTTTGAATTTCCTGAGAAAAACAATCATTCTTGATCACTAATTGCTACAATGAAAGGCTATGAAGCAATTTCTTTCCTTCTTGATGCATAGATTTACCTTGCATACGGCACACAAAAATGAGGATGTGACATGATTTTTTGTTTTGCTGCAATAATTGCATGTAAATATTCTACCTTGCACTGGCCAGTGACCTAGCATTTTATCAAACCTATCATTTTGGTCAAACCTCACACTGTCATCAGGCCTTTCTGCACGTTGGTACTGCACTGGAGATGGCAACAGGTCATCTGGTTCTGGATCTGAGTCACTTTCCACCAAAATGCAGAGATATTTGAACTTCTGTTGGAAGGGTTCACAATAGAACAATTTCTCATTGATCTGGAATGACAATAAGAATGTTCTGTACACACCCAGACCACTACAGAATTCATATATGCACTAGAAATTTTTATATAAATATTTATTTACTGAAATTTGAAATGTGGCCCTGACGGGCGGGACCGTCTGTACACGGTCCTCTTTTGTTGCACTTTTTCAATTGCATGGTACACTCATATTATGCATATCTAACTCCTGATATATATCTCAAAATATGCCTAAACTATTCATTTACACACTGGACACAACAATAAGTACTTACCGACATTGTAGAGAGTATAATCACAGTGTATATGAGTGGAAGAAGAGCAAAAATCTGGCTCTGGGTGACGCCAAGCGAGAAGTGTTTACATTTTGGTCTCTCAACCAATGGGAAGCGAGCAGATGCCGGTCTCACTTAGCTGGAGCGACTCACAGAAGGCTTGTGATTGGTCAGAAACAGAGAACGGGAACCTAGATGCGCTGGGGGAGTAGGATGACACGTGCAAAAAACACGTGTTTAGGACCGTCTCTACACGGTCCTGCCCGGTAAAGGGTTAAGGAAGTAAATTCGTTTGGTAATGGCACTTGAGCAGCATTCTGGAACGAATTTTCGGCGAAAACCGAGGAACCACTGTACATCTCTTTTATACCGAGCTATGTATCATTGTACCATGTCTAAATAAAAATTATTATTATTATTATTATTATTATTATTTATTGACTGGTTTATACATCATTTTATTTCTGAAATCAAGTTTTATCTGCACAGCAAGAACCTTTGTATTCAAGGCTCTCTTCATTCATGATAATTCCCATACTCATCCAGAAGCTTTGCTGGATGTGACCCCACATGTAAAAGTTGTATTTTTTACCTCCAAATACAACAATAATAATAATAATAATAATACTTTATTGAGACATGGTACAATGATACATGGTTGGGTAGACAAGATACATAGTTATTAACCCTTTGACTGTCGCAACCCTCAATCCTGAGTGCTCTCCTGTTGTCGCAAAATTTAAAAAAAATAAATAAATTATATTTTCTTATGAAATGAGAATCGTTTCCCGATGATAAAGACACCAAAAGTTTGAAATTTGATTAAAAACTCACGGAATTACGCTCTCGCGAAGTTAGTGATCTCGGCAATATATGCGCATCGGCAATTTCGCCGACTTTGAGCCCTATTTTCGGTAAATTCCATGGTTCCAGTTGACCAAACTCATAGATATTTCTTTAGAACTCCATTTGTTCTATCGATTGGGTACAAGAAACTACCAATTTATCGATTTTAACTACCCAATAAAGTGATCAGAAATTGGCAATTTGGCCAATTTCATGCAAAATATAAAAGTTGTCAATTTCAAAATAGGGTCCAGAATAAACAATGCAGACATTCCTGGCACTAAAATAAGATGTTATCTGTTCATTAGTCACGTCTTTAGGCCCCTCTTATATTACTTTTGCTTTCTATTTTGATTTTTTATTCACATAAAAAATAGAAGATTTACCGTTATGCAGACTATTGCATTATTGTAAAAATGGTATAAATAATATCAGTGCACTTGTGAAAGAATATTAGACTCACCAATTTATGTGTATTGGACGCGTGACGTGATTTGTTTACTCTTTAACATTTGCAAAAATCGAACATTTCTCCTAATTTGAGCTCAATTTCAAGGTCGTTTTCATCATAAAACTAATCAAAATCATCTATATGTCTGTAGTATGTTGTCCATTCTATCAAATGAGACCATAAAAAAGAGAATACAACCATAAATACTATACGAAAATACACCTCAAAGTCGGCGTTTTAATCCAAAAAAATGGTCGGAGTTTTTTTTCTCTCATTATGTACTGCGTGCTGCAGGATTTTTTTTATACTGCGCACACTGACCACACAGACCCATTCTCTCGTATGTGGGCCTACCAGCTTTCTCCCGTTTGATTTGAAGCCGCTAGAATTTAGGCGTATTGATACGTCCGAAACAGTGGCTCGTAAGACTTATATATACGACCGAAACAGTCAAAGGGTTAATGAGATGTACATGCCAAAAGCCCCTAATATGCTGTGCATTGCGGGCATTCTTAGGACTACTTAATTATAGACTACATGGTAAAAAGTTATGGTTGATAATTTATAAAATAAGTATAATTGCATATCTAAGTTATAAAGTTTGATTATAAGTTGAACATATCAATTAGTTGTAGCAATGCAACTAATTGAGTGAGATAACAATTTAAAACATATCAATTAATTGTAGCAATGCAACTAATTGAGTGAGATAACAATTTAAAACAATTAATTGCATTGCAGTTACAGTTTACGTGGTCATTATAATGTAAATGTTATGGAAATAGCTTAGTATGTATTATTCATAACAGGTTTTTACATTTAAGTGATTAGTCAGGTTTTTACAGTAAGTGATTATTCTACTTTGTTGAGAATGTTTGATATTGAGCACTTAGGTTTGGGTGAGAAGGTGGTTTTTTAGCATCGTTTTGAATTAGGGTAAAGGCAGGATTTCTTTGGCAATGACAGGTAATGAATTCCAAATTTTTGTGCCTTTTATATGCATTGAGTTTTTACATAGTGTTAGATGGACATGGGGAACATCGAGGAGTGATCTGTGTCTAGTGTTATGGTCATGTGTCCTGTTAAAATTGGTAAGGAGAAGTTTGAGTGGTGGGTTAATATTTGCATAGAGTGTTCTATGTATGTAATAGGCACAGTAAAATGTATGGATGTCTTGTATGGTGAGTAAGTTTAGGTTTTTGAATATTGGTGGAGTATGTTGTCTGGAGAGTGAATGTGTTATTATTCTATTATTTGTTGTGTTATTAGTGGTCTGAGATGAGTTATTGATGTAGAGCCCCATGCACAGATTCCATAGGTGAGGTAGGGGTAAATGAGTGAGTGATATAGGGTAAGTAGAGCTGGTTGTGGAACATAGTACCGTATCTTGGATAGTATTCCCACGGTTTTTGATTATTATTATTATTATAATCAAATAGAAGCGCTAAACCACAGGGGTTACCACGGTCTTTGAGACTTTCTTGGAAATTTGTTGTATATGTGTCTGAAATTTGAGGCCACTGTCAAGATGGATTCCCAAGAATTTTCCATCTGTGAGTTTTGTGATAGGGGACCCGTTTATCATTATGTTAAGTGGTCCATTTGTAGCTCTGTTCCCAAACTGGATAAAATAGGTTTTATCAATATTGAGAGTAAGTTTGTTGGTCATCATCCAGGTAGATATTTTCTGCAATTCAGTATTTGCAGTGTTGGCTAGTATGTCTGGGCTTGGGTGTGAGATAATGTATGTAGTGTCATCTGCAAAAAGTATGGGTTTGAGTAGTTGAGATGCATTTGGTAGGTCGTTAATGTAAATGAGAAAGAGTAGTGGGCCAAGAACACTTCCTGTGGGACACCTACGGTAATAGTTTGCGCGGTGGAGCTAGCTCCATTTGTGTACACATATTGGTTTCTGTTGCTAAGGTATGATTTTAGGTAGTTGAGGAGTGTCCTCTTATACCATAGTGTGATAATTTTAGGTGTAACAGATCATGGTCAACTGTATCAAAAGCTTTACGTAAATCAATGAAGATTCCCACTGGGATTTCTTTTTTCTTAAGGGCGGTGTAAATTATTTCTAACATGTGTATAATGGCATCATTTGTATTTTTATTAGGCCTGAATCCAAATTGACAGTGGTTGAGTACGTTGTTGGAGGTGAGGTAGGAATATATTTGTCTATGAAGTAATTTTTCAAAGATTTTGGAGAGAAGGGGTAAGTTAGATATCGGCCTGTAGTTATTCAGGTCTGTTTGATCTCCTCCTTTATGTATTGGGGTGACCCTCGCTATTTTGAGTATTGATGGGAAGGTAGAGGATTCAATGGATTTGTTAAAGAGTGTTGCAATAATTGGTGAGAGAACTTGAGAGGCTTTTTTGTATATAAACGGTGGTAAGTTATTTAGGTCACCTGCTTTGTTTTTTAATGTGTTGATTATAAGTGAAACTTCTATTGGGTTGGTCGGGGCTAGGAATAGTGTGTTTGGATAGGTGCCAGTGAGATAGTCGTTAGGTGGAGTGTTTGAACTTGGGATTTTGCTTGCCAGCTTTTTACCTATGGTGGAGAAGAAATCATCGAGTTTGTTTGCTGTTTCAATAGGTGGGAGTAGAGGTTCATCTGGTTTTGTTAGCTTGATTGTTCTGTTTGTGGATATCTTTTTAGTTCCTAGAATTTCAGATAGGGTTTTCCAGGTCTTTTTTATATCACCTCTTAAGTTATGTAATCTGTTCTCATAGTACAATTTTTTTGACCTTCTAATCAGACTCGTTAGGTTTGATGAGTAACGTTTTGTTTGTTCTCTTGTTATTTGTCCCATTCTGTACTGTTTTTCATATAGGTGCTTTATATTAATGGATTTGAGTATGCATCTTTAATACAACCACTGGATCGGGGAGTTATTAAGTCATTCAAGTGTAACTACACAAGAAAAGTGATGAAAAAACTAGTTGCATCAATGGACTCTGACTCCAACCTGGCAGTACCAAGCTTCTGAAATAATGTATAATGTGCTGCAGGGTAAAAGAAGCCAGAGATCCATTACAGAATTTATGCACACTCCAATACAACCATTGACTTTAGTAGCAGAACCTCAACCATCCACTTCTGCCAACAACCAACAACCATCCATCTCAGCCCAGTAGGCCCACACCATGCATCTCCACTCTCTTCACAATCACTGACATACACCAGCAACCACAATTTAAGGTGAATAATATTTCTGTTGCATTTGTAGTCTTAAGCAAAAAAATTAATATTATAATTTTTATTTTTGTAAGATCTAGATGTCTCTAAAAAAAGTTTTTTTTTTTCCTTGGGGGGGGGGGAACGTAAACCTATTTTTCCCATAAGTTCTTCAGTTTATATAACACAAGATTTTCAGGAACGTAACTACTGTGTAACATGAGGGTCTACTGTACCCATTATGTACCTCTGTAATCTTTTGACTACCGCTCACAGGATGGGTATGGGGTGCATAATAAAGATGTTTAACTAACTACTGTAAATACAAAATTTTTAAAATAAAGATTCAATGATAAGCCTTGAAATATTTTAAAAAAATTTATTAACCTCATTTGTCAACAACTTTCCTTTCTTCCCTTTGTACTCAAACTATTAAAATCTTTCCAAGATCAGTTTGAGAAGACAATTTTATTAAACTGTAACATGCACACATATAATACATTTTAAGTTTGTAACAAAAATGGAAGCTATATCAGTGGATGACTACAGGGAAGCTTAGTCTGTAATATGATACTGTAACCACATTGTCACTTTATTTCTCGTGGATAAAAAGTAAAGGAATGATTAAAGCAATAAGAAATTTGCTTCATAATATAAATAATAATGAATTCATATATCATGATTTTTCTTATCTACACTACTATTAAATAGATTAAAAATAGCATTTATTGTTAATTATACACATCAGACCAATATATTGTAAAATATGAAATAAAGAGCTTTAAATTATAAAATATATCAGAGGTGCTAAGAAACTAAAATGTCAGAACCGTGTTAGAACCTTTATATGATACTTGAACCTCTTTCATTACCTCTGATTCCACATTTACTGCATACATTGGTTAAAAGTGCTTACATGAAGAATGGTGCAAAGTAAAGACAAAATCAATTTTGAGCTATTAAAACATTTACAGAATTGTCTTAACACTATCAATATAAAAATAATCATTGCTTAAAAAAGGGATGTACGGTATCTATGTAAAAAATAGCTGGAGACAAATGTCTAAGATTATATAAACCGACTAATAATCTTAAGCCATCCTCTTCTATTTCACACATACCTATAATATCCAAGTAAAATTACAATTCAGCATGAAAGAAATGCCTTTGCTGTCTAACACTTCCTCAATTACTGAAGATGGAGAACAGGATGTACTGGTAGGACAAATGACTTAAGCCAAACAAATAAAAAGTTGAAAGAATTTAAAATTGTATACAGACTATGTTAACTTGAGTAGTTTTTTTTTTATTTTTAATGCAGTTACATCTTTAATAATTTTGGATCTTTAATTATGAAATATCAGTGTACAACAATGTATAGAGAAATAGGTAAAATCTATGTACTGGTACAAAAAAAAATTATTTTATTTGCAACATACAACATTGTAAGTGTTTACACAGTGTACATGAGAAAGCCATAATATGGAGCTCTTTTCTCACTGTCTATAAAAAGCAGGTGTGAGCTCACAACCAGTCAGAGTTGAAAGATTGTTAGTGTGTGAATAGCCAGCCAGTCTCTCAACTTGTGGATGCAGACTTGCTAACTTCCCTAACATGGATAGTACCACCCCAAAAATCTATCCAATGAAGCAATGATTGCATGGATATGAGAATGACTTTCTTCGAGGGAGAGGGGGGTTAGGAAGAACTGCTGAAGGAAGAAAGTGTATTGCTATGAAGAAATGTAGTTATGCCAAGATAGAAATGCCAAGCCATAGACTGTACCAGCTTGATGCTTACTTGAATCTGTATAATAATTACACAGAACTTGTATATAATATTTGTTAATTTGTATTTTGTACTTAACTATTCATGTGAAACTACCTGTTAGAGATTATATTTATAAGAGCAGACCTATACTCTTTGAAATGGGTGCTCACAGTATGCTTGCCACTGCATATAGAATATTAAACATTTCATGCACGATGACAAAAAACTAAACCATTGCAGTACTTGCAAATTTAAACAATTTAAAGCTGACAGTGTTCAGTACATCTTTGAAATGTTCATATTTAGAGATTATATAATACAAATGTGATAATTTTTATCCATTTCATCTTGACTAACAATATTTATCAAGCAAGTCACGTGCCAATGCTGAAATTATATCAAAACTGTGTTCACTAGTTCGTACTTTTGAAGCTGGATAGCACAGGGAACATACTGTATATACAGTGGTACCTCGGTTAACGATATTTTTCATTC
>WNWK01045377.1:0-14753 GCA_009830355.1 Cherax destructor
CTGTTAAAACTTCTTCCCTGTAAATATTTATTCTTCCTCAGAAGCCGAAGAGTACATGAATACATATCGATTGATCGATCAAATTTGCAATTGTTTTATATATAATCCATTATATCTAGATCCATTAAATTTCTCTTAAGTACCATTAACTCAAGAAGTGCGAGAGTAAGATTAATCTTGATCAGTTCAAAGTTATAATGTGTTTGCTATTGTATAGATTCATCCAGTACCACCTGTCTGTTCAGTCTATAGAGTTGTATAGTATGCCGAGACGTCATACGATAACATGGCCGAGCTGTCGTGTCAGTATCATATATACACTTGTGTAGTGTAACTTTCCGTTTATACAGCGGGTCCCTTTGCGTGTGACGTCACGGTACCCGCTGACGTCAGCGGCTCAGCGCATGTGCACAGCCTCTCATAGGCACTCTCCCTCACTAACGTTAGACCTACAGGCGAGACAGACGGGTGGCTGGACTCTCCTTCACTTACTGTAAATATACCGTAACCATCCAACAAGGAGTATCTTTGACCTCCTATATATCTCTCCCAAGACCCACGCGACATAGGGGTCGTCCTAGAAAAGGTTGGAGGGAAGGGGTAAAGGAGGTTTTGTGGGCGAGGGGCTTGGACTTCCAGCAAGCATGTGTGAGCGTGTTAGATAGGAGTGAATGGAGACGAATGGTTTTTGGGACATGACGATCTGTTGGAGTGTGAGCAGGGTAACATTTTGTGAAGGGATTCAGGGAAACCAGTTAATTGATTTAATTGGACTTGAGTCCTGGAAATGGGAAGTACAATGCCTGCACTTTAAAGGAGGGGTCTGAGATAGTGACAGCTGGGAGGGACTTTTCTCAGCTGTCGTATCTGAGCTCCTCTGCAAAGACATTGATTATGTATGAGTGTGGTGAAAGTGTTGAATGATGATGAAAGTATTTTCTTTTGGGGATTTTCTTTCTTTTGGGTCACCCTGCCTCGGTGGGAGACGGCCGACTTGTTGAAAAAAAAAAAAAAAAAAATATATATATATATATATATATATATTATATATATATATATATATATATATATATATATATATATATATATATATATATATATATATATATATATATATATATATATATATATATATATATATATATATATATTATTCATCGTGTGTTTATCTTATCTTGGTGCGTCTTAAAGACGGTGTGGTGAACGCTGGCAGCTTCCCATAATATGAGGAGAAACACAAAATGGATCAGTAGTGGTGTGTCCGGCGCGCGCAGTGGTCCTCGCGCTCTGTGGGTCCTCACTCGCATGTGTTTCACCTCTCGTACGAATCCCTTTTTGAGAGGTTTTCCCGTGACTTAACCCTCACAAGATTTTAGATATGGGATATTTACGTGTCTGGAAGTGCACAGTGTGGAGTACTTTCTTTATTACGTGGGTAAAACAATGAATATTTGAATTATGTGTATGCTGTAGTAAGTTGGTGCGTCAGGTTCTCGTATCAAGTGTTTGAAGATTGTTTAAGGTTTTTAAGAGTGTTAATCGTAGGTGATCTTGCTGTACTAACATAATCTTTTATATCCGATAAACAGCGAGTGTAAGACCCTCCACGTGTTTCCATTTCTCTAGTGCATTTTGAAGTGATTTCTAGTGGTGGGTGAGATGATGTGAGTGTACCTAGCGTGGAGCTTCTAAGCTGCGTCTCTAGGAGTCTAGGAATACTATCTAGGATCTACCATGGGGCCGGGAGGCACAGCATCCTCCCCCTGCAGGCAGGTGAAAGGGGCTTGCTGCTGCTGTTGCTGTTGCCACTGCTGCACCAGGGAACATTGGCTGTCATCGAAGAAAGAGGTAAGTACAACCTACTACTGCACGTCTCTTGTTCCTCTGTAAACAGTGAGTAGCACTGCAGTGAAGACAACAACACAAAGATGCATGTAGCAGAAGACAATAATGTCTTCTGCTACATGCATCTTTGTCTTCATTCCTGTCTGCGGTACGTCCGTCAAGCAGGGGCTCAGCTGCAGGTCTGCTGACGACCCACGCTACGGAGGACCTACTCATACGTAAGAACATAAGGAAAGAGGAACTCTGCAACAGACCTATTATCTGATAGTGTGCAGGTGCTACCCAGTACCCAACCTGGGTGCTACCCAGTACCCAACCTGGGTGCTACCCAGTACCCAACCTGGGTGCTACCCAGTACCCAACCTGGGTGCTACCCAGTACCCAACCTTTCCTACACATGTGTCTGTCCAGTACACCCTCATGGCAATCTAAGCCACCATAAAAATTGTGTAATTTAAGCTAAATAAACTCACTATTTACTTACTGTCATTAAATATATGTAGTGCAGAGCACTTATGTAATACTGAAGTAAAGAAGTAAGCACATTCCATTGCATCGGGTTGTATTTTAAACCGAAGTTCAAAGATTGATATTGATGTTCCATTTGATTGACACTTCCATCGACTCGCACACTCACGCCACCACCCTCCACCATCACCCTCCACCATCACCCTCCACCATCACCCTCCACCATCACCCTCCACCATCACCCTCCACCATCACCCTCCACCATCACCCTCCACCATCACCCTTCACCATCACCATCCACCATCACCCTCCACCATCACCCTCCACCATCACCCTCCACCATAACCCTCCACCATTACCCTCCACCATCACCCTCCACCATCACCCTCCACCATCACCCTCCACCATCACCCTCCACCATCACCCTCCACCATCACCCTCCACCATCACCCTCCACCATCACCCTCCACCATCACCCTCCATCATCACCCTCCACCATCACCCTCCACCATCACCCTCCACCATCACCCTCCACCATCACCCTCCACCATTACCCTCCACCATTACCCTCCACCATCACCCTCCACCATCACCCTCCACCATAACCCTCCACCATTACCCTCCACCATCACCCTCCACCATCACCCTCCACCATCACCCTCCACCATCACCCTCCACCATTACCCTCCACCATTACCCTCCACCATCACCCTCCACCATCATCCTCCACCATAACCCTCCACCATTACCCATTCTTGATTGATTTTCTGAAAAAACTACGATTTTTGGCGCCTTTCCCTTTACCCTTGCTGTACCTTTGATGAATTCCGAGAGTTTCTCTACTCCCAGAGCCCGGCCATGGGCCAGGCTCGTCTAGTGCTTGCCTTGTCAACCAGGTTGTTGCTGCCGGAGGCCCGCTACCCCACATATCCATCACAGCCTGGTTGATCTGGCATCTTAAGAAGATACTTATCCAGTTTCCTCTTGAAGACTTCTATACTTGTTCCAGCCGTGTTTCTGATATCTTTTGGTAAGATGTTGATACTGGGACCACAGATCAAAATGATAATAATAATAATAATAATAATAATAATAATAATAATAATAATCGAAATACTTCTAAAACTCCAGGTCAATAGTATTATTATTTTTATCTTCTGATATTTAATTTCCATATCTGACATTGTTGTGCGTAATGCAGGTGAGCTCTGGCACTGTTGTGCGTAGTGCAGGTGAGCTTTGGCACTTTTGTGCGTAGTGCAGGTGAGCTCTGGCACTGTTGTGCGTAATGCAGGTGAGCTCTAGCACTGTTGTGCGTAGTGCAGGTGAGATCTGGCACTGTTGTACGTAATGCAGGTGAGCTTTGGCACTGTTGTGCGTAATGCAGGTGAGCTCTGGCACTGTTGTGCGTAGTGCAGGTGAGCTCTGGCACTGTTGTGCGTAGTGCAGGTGAGCTCTGGCACTGTTGTGCGTAGTGCAGGTGAGCTCTGGCACTGTTGTGCGTAATAGGGGTGAGCTCTGGCACTGTTGTGCGTAATACAGGTGAGTTCTGGCACTGTTGTGCGTAATGCAGGTGAGCTCTGGCACTGTTGTGCGTAATGCAGGTGAGCTCTGGCACTGTTGTGCGTAGTGCAGGTGAGCTCTGGCACTGTTGTGTGTAATGCAGGTGAGCTCTGGCACTGTTGCGCGTAATGCAGGTGAGCTCTGGCACTGTTGTGCGTAGTGCAGGTGAGCTCTGACACTGTTGTGCGTAATGCAGGTGAGCTCTGGCACTGTTGTGCGTAATGCAGGTGAGCTCTGGCACTGTAGTGCGTAGTGCAGGTAAGCTCTGACACTGTTGTGCGTAATGCAGGTGAGCTCTGGCACTTGTGTGTAATGCAAGTGAGCTCTGGCATTGCTGTGCGTAATGCAACTGAGCTCTGGTGCAGGCAGGTTGAATGGTACTGCAATTGTCAGGACAAATGTTAATATTTCTCCTTGCACTGGTGTTGTTGTTTGGTGAGCTATTCAGAGAAGCTTTTGGTCATGTGACAGAGGCCTTTCCCTGGCTTACCGGTCCATCCGGTGAAAAAATAAAAAGTAAACATGTGATAATGTGTCTTCTGAACCGTGTGGAGAAACAACAAAGTATATACACACAGTAGTGTTGTAGCACCACACAGTGTTGTAGTAGCACCACCACACAGTGTTGTAGCACCACACAGTGTTGTAGTAGCACCACCACACAGTTCTGTAGCACCACCACACAGTGTTGTAGCACCACCACACTGGGCTGTAGCACCACCACACAGTCCTGTAGCACCACTACATAGTGTTGTAGCACCACCACATTGTTGTAGCACCACCACAGTGTTGTAGCACCACCACACAGTTCTGTAGCACCACCACAGTGTTGTAGCATCACCACACAGTGCTGTAGCACCACCACACAGTGTTGTAGCACCACCACACAGTCCTGTAGCACCACCATACAGTGTTGTAGCACCACCACACAGTCCTGTAGCACCACCACACAGTTCTGTAGCACCACCACAGTGTTGTAGCACCACAACACAGTGCTGTAGCACCACCACACAGTGCTGTAGCACCACCACACTGTGCTCTAGCACCACCACACAGTGTTGTAGCACCACCACAGTGCTGTAGCCCCACAACACAGTGTTGTAGCACCACCGCACAGTGTTGTAGCACCACCTCACAGCAGTATCTACGAATATCACGAAGATAAGAAAATATTAAGTTCTATTACTAAGAAACATGTCTAAAAAAAAAGTCACACTGTCCTTTTTTGGGTAGAGGAGAAAGGAGTCCATCGTTGGTTAACTCTGAAGAATTTTTCAACACCGTATGTCTATATAATAATTTTCCACATATTAAATAATCCACACACACACACACACACACACACACACACACACACACACACACACGTCAAGAAATTAGAGAAGGTGCAAAGGTTTTGCAACAAGACTAGTTCCAGAGCTAAGTGAAATGTCATACGAAGATAGATTAAGGGAAATCGGCCTGACGACACTGGAGGACAGGAGGGTTAGGGGAGACATGATAACGTCGTATAAAATACTGCATAAAATACTGCGAGGAATTGACAAAGTGGACAGAGACAGATGTTCCAGAGATGGGGCACAGAAACAAGGGGTCACAATTGGAAGTTAAAGACTCAGATGAGTCAAAGGGATGTTAGGACATATTTCTTTAATCATAGAGTTGTCAGGAAGTGAAATAGTGACGTAGTGGAGGCAGGAACCATACATAGTTTTAAGACGAGGTTTGATAAAGTTCATGGAGCAGGGAGAGAGAGGACCTAGCAGCGAAGAGTGAAGAGGCGGGGCCAGGAGCTATGACTTGACTCGATCCGTGCAACCACAAATAGGTAAGTACACTCACAAACACACAGTAGCGACCAGTGAAGAGGCGGGACCAGGAGCTATGACTCGACCCCTGCAACCACAATTTGGTGAGTACAACTAGGTGAGTACACACACACACAATATATATATATATATATATAAATATATATATATATATATAAATATATATATATATATATATATATATATATATATATATATCTTATCTCTGAGATATTAATCAAGATTACGTCAGTTTGATGTCTTTTACACACTTGTTCGTACATTTGTTAGTTGTTTACTTGTACTTTATTCTATTTTCCTTTGAAGTTGAGAAGCCGACACTTGGAGGAGACTTGCTGACCCTGGGAGGTTAATATAATGAAAAAACAAATATGAAAACAGGTTACTGTACCGTGGCTGCATATACACAAATATTCCTCCACGCAAGGGAAAAGTAATGACGACGTTTCGGTCTTTACTTGGACCAGTAACAATTGTCCGTCCATAACCCAAGATAAGGCAGAGAAATCACGGAACAGGTGGTGGGATCTGATCCCATGGCAGAGTCACTTGCCATGGGTTCAGATATCCCCCCATCCCATCCGTTCCCTGATTTCTTTGTTATCGTGTTATTAAGATTACGTGAGTCATCAGCCAGATAGGTAGTGTGGCTTACATCATTTGTATCTATGTTGAAAATGGTTTAAATTACCGACAAGTTGATTAAGGCAAATGTGCAACAGTTGGGAGTCTTTATTGACGATACGTTCTCACTCCAGGGAGCTGAACTCTTCTCCAGGCTGAGGGACTGACCACCTCAGATACTATTTCTCCAAGGTTGATGGACTAATTACATCATGTTAAGTAAAAGGACACAAATGCAACTAATGTGACATTTTATTGTGGCAACGTTTCGCTCTCCAGGAGCTTTGTCAAGCACGGCTTGACAAAGCTCCTGGAGAGCGAAACGTTGCCACAATAAAATGTCACATTAGTTGCACTTGTGTCCTTTTACTTAACATGGAGACTTATATACTGTCAAAAGGTGAGACTCAGCCCACTAGTAGAAGAGAAAAGGTAATCATTGAGAGGGCAAGTCCCTCTCAGATCCATCCATTATCACTTCAAGGGTGATGGACTGATGGCATCGTCTTCACATCTCTACTGCTTCTGCTTACTCTTCTGTAGTCGACTGAAGAAGCCTACTGTGTAGGCGAAACGTTTCGGAATAAAGATACCTAGCTTAACATGTGTCTTACTTATCAAACTGTCTACTACATTTACAGCTGTTTTCCTCACTTTGTATTAGATTGAAAAAGTTCCTGATGAGCAAAACGTTGTCCACGTGTATTATTTATGGGTCGTTTCATCTGGTTGCACTCACGAGGTTCTCGCAGACGATGGTGATAGTTTAGTGCTCTCTTGTCTGGGGATGGGATGAATGCTTTATCTATCTTATCTCTCGAGGGAATGAGAACTTAGATTAGATGAAACACGAACGTCAAGTGTTCATAACATAACCTGTAGTTAAAACGAAAGTATATATAGGAGGAGAGTGAGGTGTGAGTGACACATGGTGACCTGTGGGTGACACATGGTGATCTGACGAATGCCATATTGGGATGAAAACTGGTAGACAATGGGATCACGTGACTCCTGTGTTGTTGGGTAGGTGGTGCTTTGCCTGGCTGAGTATCATGTATGCTAATGTTTTAGAATTCTTATGGTTCCCAGTATTACGTTCTGTGGTGTCGGTGACGGCGATTAGCGAGGCTTCCAGACATTGTCGGGTCTAAGGTCTTGATCGGCGAGGACAAACTGTGCCTCATCCCAATTCATCAAATGCCCCGTGGAGTCCCTGCAGAGGACACAGTCGTCTTTATTGCTGGCATTTCGATGCTCGTTCAGGCGGACCGAAACATCTCTGCCTGTTTCCCCTGCATATTTCTTGGGACAGTCTCCACAGGGGATGGTGTAGACGCTGCTGTGGAAGTTAAAGTGTGGAACTACGTTTCGTAGTGAGGTCTTTAATAGATGATGTGTTTATGGTGGAAACATTTATATTGCTCTTAGCAAGTACCTGGCGAGTATTCGTGGCAACATCACCACATGGCAGCACTATGAACTGCTTAAAGTGCTGTTCCATGGGCGATTTATTGAGGATAGCTTGTGCATTGAGTCTGCAATCCTGGGTGAAGAAAGATGGAAACTGAAGACGTGTAAACTCCTGTGTTATGTAGATACATTCTTCTTCAAGAAAACAAGGACTGGAGATGCGAAGAGCTCTCAAGAAGACGCCAATAAGGACACCTCTTTTAGTGCATGGTCTGGAACGATGTCGTTCCAGACCATGAAGCTGAACTCTTCTCCAGGCTGAAGGACTGACCACTTCAAATACTTTTTCTCCAAGGTTGATAGACTGATTACATCATCTTTATTTCATTTCTACTGCTGCCTTTGTATTTGACTGAAGAAGCCCACTGTGTGGGCGAAACGTTTCATCAACAAAGATACCCAACTGTGGCACATGTGTCTTAATCTTCAGGTAGGTCTGTAACAAGCATCGTACCTCAGGAGTAAATATTCTTCAGTACGAAGTAAACTCATTCTCCCTTTCGTTAACCTTGTGGCTCTGGGGGTATTAGTGGAGTCTGTCAGAGACGTCGTTGTGACGCTCACCTGCGTCGACTGACGCTCTGTAAACTTTGTTTATTACTCTTACTAGTCACACTTTATTTATTGTTTTTTTTTAAAGTGTTGAGCAACACTGAACGTCAGTTCGGTGGTCCGTGATGTTTCTCACAGTGTCGTGCTTGTAGCTGGTTCGTTCGTGATGTTTCTCACAGTGTCGTGCTTGTAGCCCGTTCGTTCGTGATGTTTCTCACTCCGTCGTGTTTGTGGCTCGTCCGTTCGTAATGTTTCTCACTCTGTCGTGTTTGTAGTTCATTAGTTTGTGATGTTTCTCAGTGTGTGGTGCGTGTAGTTCGTTGGTTCGTGATGTTTGGTGTTCATTAGGGATGGTCTGTGTTCATCCGCTGTGTTTAGTGTTCGTTAGTAGGGTTTAATGTTTGTTCAATATGTTTAATGTTCGTTAGCGGCGTTCATTGCTCGTAGTGATGATCACTGTTCATTAGTGTTCATTGTTCATTAGTGATGTTCATTATCTGTTAGTTGTGCTCATTATTCGTTAGTTATGTTCATTGTTAGTGGTTTTTAGTGATCGTTAGTGACGTCCAGTGTTCGTCCACAGTGTTCGGTGTTCTCATATAGTTTTCATTGTTCTCTCACGGTGTTCAGTGTTCGCCCATGGTGTTCAGTGTTTGTCCACGATGTTCAGTGTTCGCCCACAGGGTTCAATGTCCGCCAGCGATGTTCAGTGTTCCCCCACGGTGTTCAGCGTTCGGCCGCGGTGTTCACAGCCACGTCCGCATTCCAGCAAAATCTCAGTATTGACTGTTTTTGCTGACGACCTGGAGTCGCAGTGGTGGCCAGATTTCGTCTTTAATACGTGACTTCTGACTGAAATATTTGTGGTTACCAAGCACTGATTGCACTGTCGTTTATTTTAAAGTAACCTGATGTCACCCATTTCTTTAGAAGCTCCTGGCATTATTTGTATACCAGGCTACCCATTTCTTACAGTAACTCACTTGTTTGTTCTCGGGCATCCAGGTGTAAGGGTTAGGAAGGAGCAGATCTGTTATCGCGGGCAGGACGAGACGTATGGTCAAGTTTCCTTACACTCATTGCCCCTGTTCACCTAGCAGTAAGTAGGTACCTGGGTCTTAGTCGAGTGTTGTGGCTCACTTCCTTAGGAAGTGGTCAGAAGCTACAACATGGGCGATTCTCTATACCATCTCTGTCATGGGTGACCGTGTATACCAGCTTCATCATGGGTGACCCTGTATACCAGCTTCATCATGGGTGACCGTGTATACCAGCTCCATCATGGGTGACCCTGAATACCAGTTCCATCATGGGTGACCCTGTATACCAGTTCCATCATGGATGACCCTGTATACCAGCTTCATCATGGGTGACCCTGTATACCAGCTCCATCATGGGTGACCCTGAATACCAGTTCCATCATGGGTGACCCTGTATACCAGCTCCATCATGGGTGACCCTGTATACCAGCTCCATCATGGGTGACCCTGTATACCAGCTCCATCATGGGTGACCCTGAATACCAGTTCCATCATGGGTGACCCTGTATACCAGCTCCATCATGGGTATTACCGCCCCATTAGCACCCTTGGGTGGGTGCCAGAGTCCCTCACACGGTAACTGCCTGCTGCCACAACTCACTCCTGCCTCACTAGTGATAACACAAAGTCCTTACAAGGTTACGCCATCTTGCACTCTGGAAGACCACCACTGCCAAGAATTAAAAGGTCACAATACCATGACTCGAGCAACTGTGACTTGACAATGGTCCAGGATGGACCGGAACGTCGTCATAATGGTCTACTCATAAATGGGAGTTTTTTCCTGAACTGGACCACCAATTGGGTGGTTGGCTAATGGGGTTTAAGACCTAGATGGACCACGTGAGCGTCAATGAACGCTGCTCGTAACCTTTTCACCACCATACAAGAATACTTTAACCCCCAAAATAGGGATTTAAGTAAACTCTCAGCATATATACATTGAAAGATATACATTCCTCTGTGTATATATCCCGTGACCACCATTATATGTGTCCTTCCATATTTAATTGTGTCATCAGCATAGCTAAGGTAAATATATATTTTTATTTATCTTTCTCCCCTTCAGTTAGAAATTACAATGCCATTTTCATTAATTTTTATTGTTATTAATAAAAGGTTTTTACTTTAACGATCTTATCTACCCACCCTTTGTTTATATAGTTATATTTATTATTAATATATTTTTTCATACAACTGAAAGGAAGCTCTTTGAATACGTCTCCGTGTGTACTTACGTCTAGTGACCCTTGCTCTTACGTCTGGTGACCCTTGCTCTTACGTCTGGTGACCCTTGCTCTTACGTCTGGTGACCCTTGCTCTTACGTCTGGTGACCCTTCCTCTTACGTCTGGTGACCCTTCCTCTTACGTCTAGTGACCCTTGCTCTTACGTCTGGTGACCCTTCCTCTTACATAAGAACATAAGAACATAAGAAAGAAGGAACACTGCAGCAGGCCTACTGTCCCATGCGAGGCAGGTCCAAATCTCCAACGGCTTAAGCCAATGCCCCGACCCAGCCAGGTCAGGTTACATTCACTTAAGGAAGGAGCACTGCATCTGACCTAGTAGCACAACCTAGTCAGGACCAATTCACACCCAACCGCACCCACTCATATAATTGTCCAGCCGACCACCTGGTCAGGTCACTTCCACTTAAGGAATTAGTACAGGTCAGGTTACATTCACTTAAGGAAGGAGCACTGCATCTGACCTAGTACAAGCTCACACCCATCCACACCCACTCATGTATTTATCTAACCTATTTTTAAAACTACACAACGTCTTAGCATCTATGACGGTACTCGGGAGTTTGTTCCACTCATCCACAACTCTATTACCAAACCAGTGCTTTCCTATATCCTTCCTGAATCTGAACTTTTCCAACTTGAAACCATTGCTGCGAGTCCTGTCTTGGTTGGATATTTTCAGCACGCTATTTACATCCCCTTTGTTTATTCCTGTTTTCCATTTGTACACCTCAATCATATCCCCCTAATTCTACGCCTTTCTAGAGAGTGCAGATTCAGGGCCCTCAGTCTATCCTCATAGGGAAGATTTCTGATACATGGGATCAACTTTGTCATCCTCCTCTGTACGTTTTCCAGTGCATTTATATCCATTCTGTAATACGGTGACCAGAACTGTGCAGCATAATCTAAATGAGGCCTAACAAAGATATATAGAGTTGAAGAACAACCTGAGGACTTCTGTTATTTATACTTCTTGATATGAAGCCAAGGATTCTGTTAGCTTTATTGCGAACACTTATGCACTGTTGTCTAGGTTCAGATTACTACTAACCAGAACTCCTAAATCCTTCTCGCAATTACAAGTATAAGATCTATATTATTCAGCTTATATGTGGCATGGTTATTGTCCTGCCCAACATTTAGAACTTTGCATTTGTTACATTAAACTGCATCTGCCACTTCTCCGACCACTGCATCAGTCTATTCAAATCATCCTGGAGTGCTCTAATGTCCTCGTTTGAATGAATTGGACGGCCTATTTGGTGTCATCAGCAAATTTACTTATGCTACTATTTATTCCCTCATCTATGTCGTTTATGTAAATTGTAAACAACAGGGGCCCAAAACTGACCCCTGTGGAACACCGCTTGAGACACGCCCCCATTCTGATTTCTCTCCATTTATGCAAACTCTCTGCCGCCTATTAGTCAACCATGCCTCTACCCAGGAAAAAATTTCTCCTCCTATTCCGTGTGCCTTAAGTTTCCTCAGTAGCCTCTGATGTGGAACTTTATCGAAAGCCTTACTGAAGTCCATATACACAATATCATATTCATTACCATGATCTACTTCCTCAAACACCTTAGTGAAAAAGTTAGTAAATTCGTAAGACATGAACGCCCCTTGTAAAACCGTGTTGAGATTCATTAATCAATTTATGCTTTTCAAGATGGCTACGAATTGCCTCGGCAATTATTGATTCCATAAATTTACCAACTATGGAGGTAAGGCTTATTGGTCTATAGTTCGAAGCTAAGGACCTGTCACCTGCCTTGTAAATAGGTATTACATTTGCCCTTTTCCACTTGTCTGGCACTATGCCAGTTTGTAGTGATATATTGAAAAGATTTGCCAAAGGTTTGCTAAGTTCCTCTTTACATTCCTTTAAAACTCTTGCAAACAGTTCATCAGGGCCTGGGGATTTGTTAGGTTTTAATTTCTCTATTTGTCTGAGGACCATGTCACTAGTTACCCCAATCGAGCATAGTCTGTTATCTTCCAGTTCTACATAATTTATTATTTCATTCTGCATATCTTCCTAGTATACTTCGAGTAAAAAACTACAATACTGTTGATTTCCATTTATCCTTATATGGCCTGATCTTGTCCTGACTTACTCTTATATGAGACCTCTTTGCTAATCTTGACTTGACTTTAGCCTCATAACCCTTTTGCTTTTATTCTTCTGAAAATATTGTTTACTGACCTTAAAGCCTAATAACTCCTTTTATTTTTAATCTATTGTTTATCCATTTAGGATCAATTTTGTTAGATCTAATTTCCTACTTGGAACAAAAGTTGTCTGGGCAGCTAGAACTATGCTCTGAAAACGTCATATTGGAACCAAAACCACCTACCTGACCCATAGTCAGGTCATCCCAATTTACCCACCTAGGTAATTTCTCAGCCCCATGAAGTCGGCTAGCGAAAGTCTGGAACTGAGACTTGATTGCAGTTACCTGGGTAATTCCATGATATATTGAAACTAAGTGATTTGTGATCGCTTTCCCCAAGCTCTTCATTAACCTCAAGATTATTAATTAGTGATTCTTTGTTAGCAAGAACCAAATCAAGCAAGTTGCTACCTTTAGTTGGTTCTGTCACAAACTGTTTTAAAAAACAATCCTGAACTATCAAGAAAGTCACATTGTTCGAGATTCAATTTGTCTAAAGTTAAAATCTCCCATTAACACAACATTTTCATATCTAGACGCCTTATGAATTTCGTCCCATAGCAGCTTACTGCGCTCCCTATCCAGGCTTGGGGGCCTGTAAATCACACCCAAAATCAATTTTTCACGACCCTCGAGAATCTGTAGCCAAACAGATTCTGTGTCCGATGTTTCTAATCTTATATCTTGTCTAACTCAACAATTTAAATTATCTCTGACATACATCGCCACTCCACCACCCTTCCTGTTGACCCTATCAGTGTGGAATAGTTTATAACCCTGAATATTGCACTCAGAAGGCCGGGCCCCGAGGCCTGGGGGGGCAAATTAACACAGGCTATTTTTAGCAACAGAATTGACGATACTGTTATGTCGTTTAACTCTCTCGACATGTGTCCCTGGACACGTTAGAAGAAGATGCCCTTGAGTTTCACACTGACAACAGTCCGCACAGCTAATATGATGATCAATGATGTGAAGAAGACATAGGCACTTGTTCAACATCTGGGTATCTTCACTTTATAGACGTTTCGCCATCCAGTGGCTCTCTCAATACATTACATGGACATAATGTGAAGACTAGAATTATATACAGAAGACAGTGGAAGACGAGGTAATCAGTCCCTCAGCCTAGGAGCAGGTGACGAGCACCGTAGTCTTGAAGACTCTGAAGCACAGGCATGTAGACTGGCACTTATATACTGGTATTACATGAGGTACAGCAGACAAAGGCGGTAGGTGGGATTCCCAAGTGGAGGTAGATCATACCCAAGGGATGGGCGAGCAGAATGTAAGTAGGTAGTGGAAATGTTCTCTGTACCAAGATATCATCTTATCGGTATTGTATTCCATTCATGTACAACGATCAATGATGTTCCACACACCCACCTCCATCCATGGACTTGTGGTACCATAAAGGGATTTTTTTCAGCCCTCATCAAAACCCCAAAACCCCAAAAAACCATTGTCATTTTTACTTTTCCTTTCTAGTATAAACTATTGTGCTCTTTTAAATTTACTCTAAGCAATAGTTCGAGTTAATTGGGAGGCCCCCCCCGAGTTGGTATCAGGGGAGCCCTTCTTGGAGCAAGTTTAGTCTCTTCTTTGGAGTATTGATAGTCTTGTTGGGTAAAAATTTTTTCAAAAACCCCCAACGGGGTGTACTTTTGGCATCTTGAGTCATTTTCGGACTTTCTGGGAAAAGTATTCTGGCTACCGCACAAGCGTATTCCCTTTTGGGCACCCCAGCACCTGAACACCTAACTTACCACGCTGTACCCCGCCCAGTACCCAAGGGATTTTCGTGCAAGTAAAAACCCATGTTACTCACCGTGAACCTAAGTTACTTTATTGTATACAAATGTTACTCGCCGTGCACCGAAGTTACTCATATAAGTCACTTTACTGTACATTTAAGTTACTCACCAATACTTTTGAT
>WNWK01045378.1:0-14753 GCA_009830355.1 Cherax destructor
AGTGTACCTAGAGAAGTATACCTGGAGTAGTATACCTGGAGTAGCATACCTGGAGTAGCATACCTGGAGTAGCATACCCGGAGTAGTATATCTGGAGTAGCATTCCTGGAGTAGCATACCTGGAGTAGTATAACTGGAGTAGTATACCTGTAGTAGCATGCCTGGAGAAGTATACCTTGAGTAGTATACCTAGAGTAATATACCTGGAGTAGGATACCTGGAGTAGCATACCTGGAGTAGCATACCTGGAGTAGCATACCTGGAGTAGTATACCTGTAGTAGTATACCACAAATATTGATCTACAATATAATGATATAAATCTTATACCAGACTTATTAAAGATTTTTGTGAGGGAATAATTTAAGTTGACTTACGAAAACTTTGACAATTGTTGCATTTGATCCATTCCATAGTGGCGTTGCCAGTGATCTTCACACTGTGGATCTGTCGGATTCTTGGTGAGTTTTTCCACAGTCGTTCCTGTTAAATATACTTTTAGAAATTCGTATGATTTTTTAATTAAAAATATAATGGATACCCCCAAAAAAGTTAGACTTGTTAATTTTTAACAGATTTGTACATCTTTTTCTACGAAACTTAAATATTTTCTTATTCTTTGCAAGACATGATATATATATATATATATATATATATATATATATATATATATATATATATATATATATACACACACACTTGGCAGGACACACACACACACACACACACACACACACACACACACACACACACACACACACACACACATATATATATATGTATGTCCTGCCAAGTGAGTGTAAAACGAAAGCCTGTATTTGTTTTACATGATTGTAGGATTAACATAAGAACATAAGAAAGGAGGAACACTGCAGCAGGCCTGTTGGCCCATACTAGGCAGGTCCTTCACAATCCGTCCCACTAACAGAATATTTGCTCAACCCAATTTTCAATGCTACCCAAGAAATAAGCTTTGACAATTCTACCCACTCATGCGCGAGTCCCACTCAAATCCAACCCCTCTCACTCATGAATTTATCCAACCTAAATTTGAAACTACCCAAGGTCCTAGCTTCAATAACCCTACTAGGCAGACTGTTCCACTCATCAACTACCCTATTTCCAAACCAATACTTTCCTATATCCTTTCTAAATCTAAACTTATCTAACTTGAATCCATTATTGCGGGTTCTCTCTTGAGAGATATCCTCAAGACCTTATTTATATCCCCTTTGTTAATACTCCATTTTCCACTTGTATACCTCGATCATGTCTCCCTCATTCTACGTCTTACAAGTGAATGTAATTTTAGGGTCTTCAATCTTTCTTCGTAAGGAAGATTTCTAATGCTATGTATTAATTTAGTCATTCTACGCTGAATGTTTTCTAACGAATTTATGTCCATTCTGTAATATGGAGACCAGAACTGAGCTGCGTAATCTAGGTGAGGCCTTACTAATGATGTATAAAGCTGTAATATAACCTCTGGACTTCTGTTGCTAACACTTCTTGATATAAATCCCAGTAATCTATTTGCCTTATTACGTATGCTTAGGCATTGCTGTCTTGGTTTAAGGTTGCTGCTTACCATCACCCCCAAGTCCTTCTCGCAATCTGTATGGCTAAGTTCTACGTTATTTAACTTATAAGTGCTTGGGTTATGGACATCCCGAGCTTCAGAACCTTGCATTTATCTACATTGAACTGCATCTGCCACTTTTCTGACCACGAATTAAGTTTGTCTAAATCTTCCTGAAGTTCTATGACATCTATGTTTGAATCAATTATCCTACCTATCTTCGTGTCGTCGGCGAATTTGCTCATATCACTAGTAATTCCTCATCAAGGTCATTGAATATATTATAAATAACAATGGGCCTAAGACTGATCCCTGTGGAACACCACTTGTTACAAGTCCCCATTCGGATTTAACCCCATTTATGCACACTCTCTGCTTCCTATTGGTGAGCCATGACTCGATCCATGACAGCACTTTTCCCCAATGCCATGAGCTGCCACTTTCTTTAACAGTCTCTGGTGCGGTACTCTATCAAAAGCCTTACTAAAGTCTAAATAAACAATATCGAATTCTTTATCATGATCAACTGCCTCAAAAGCCTTACTGAAAAGTTAATAAATTAGATTAGGCAGGAACGGCCCTCGTGAATCCATGTTGAGTATCATTAATCAAATTTGGTTATCTAGATGGCTTCTAATAATATCAGCTATAATTGACTCTAGTAATTTGCCTACAATTGAGGTCAGGCTTATTGGGCGATAGTTTGACGGTAGTGACTTGTCCCCTGCTTTAAAAATAGGAATTACATTACTATCTTCCACATATCAGACACTACACCTGTTTGAAGAGATAAATTAAAAATGTTAGATATTGGTTCACAGAGTTCCATTTTGCATTCCTTAAGAACCCTTGCAAAAGCTCATCAGGACCCGGCGATTTATTTTGTTTCAGTCGGTCCAGCTGTTTCATAACATTTCGCTAGTGACTGTGATATTACATAATTTATCTTCTTCTGGGCCTCTGTAAAAATTAATTACTGGGATATTATTAATGTCTTCCTGTGTGAAAACCGAGAGAAATAATTATTAAAAATAGAGCACATATCATTCTCTTTTTCAGTAAGATGCCCAAAGTTTTTTTAAGGGGACCTATCTTATCCCTAACTTTTGTTCTATAAACCTGGAAAAACTTTTGGGTTAGTTTTTGAATCCCTAGCAACTTTAATTTCATAGTCCCGCTTTAGCTTTTCTTATTCCCTTTTAACGTCCCTCTTAATGTCAGTATACTGATTTATAAGATGACCCTCACCTTTTTATGCGCCTATAAATTCCTTTCTTCTGCCCTAAAAGATATTTGAGCCTATTATTCATCCATTTTGGGTCATTTCTACTTGATCTAATTTCTTTATACGGGATAAATGTTCTTTGGGCAGCCTGTATAGTGTTAAGAAAACTGTCATATTGATACCTCTCTTCTTCACCCCAGTCCACAGTTGATAAGTGTTCTCTAAGTCCATTATAATCTGCTAAGCGAAAATCTGGGACCATTACTGAATTATCCCTACTATCATACATCCATTCAATGCTAAAGGTAATTGACTTGTGGTCGCTTGAGCCGAGTTCCTCTGTAATTTCTAAATTATTAACAAGGGTTTCCTTGCTTGCCAGAACCAAGTCAAGTAGGTTATTTCCCTTGTAGGTTCTGCTACAAACTGCTTCAAAAGCAATCCTGAACTACTTCTAAAAAGTCGTTAGATTCTAAATTCCCTGTCATGAAATTCCAATCAATCTGACTAAAGTTAAAGTCCCCTAGAATTACTACGTTATCGTGTCTTGTGGCCTTAACAATTTCCTCCCAAAGTAGTCTCCTTGTTCCCTATCTAAGTTTGGAGGACGGTAAATCACGCCTAAAATCAATTTTTCACACCCCTCTGAAAATTCTATCCAGACAGACTCTGTATGTGTTAATTCAGACTTTATACCCGTTTTTATGCAACAATTTAAATGATCACGGACATAGAGTGCCACCCACCCCCTTTCCCGATACTTCTGTCTACTTGGAACAATTTAAAACCCTGAATGTGACATTCGGCAGGCAAGTCCCGATTTTTCATATTAAACCATGTCTCAGTTATTGCAAAAACATCAATATTACCCGTACTTGCAACTAATCTCAACTCGTCCATCTTATTCCTAGCACTACGACTATTGGTGTAATATATATTTAGAGACCCTCCTTTCTCTTTACCCTTCCTGCTCATCTCTGTTTTTCCACTATACCTATTACTGTCCTTGTCATCTAGTGTCACTAGCTTTCCACTATCCACCTTATTCTGCCTATTACTAGTTCTCCTACAACTTATAATATTACTACACTGGGACTTCTCTGTTTTCCCCCAAAACCCATACCACTAACTATTTCTAGTTTAAAGCCCTAACAGCTCCTCCACTGCAGTTGCCAGTGCCCCACCCCAGACCTGGATAAGTGAACCCCATCCCTGGCATACATGTCATTTCTGCCATAGAAGAGGTCCCAGTTGTCAATGAATGTTACTGAATTTTCTTACAGTATTTGTCCAGCCAGCAATTGACACCAATTGCCCTGGACAGCCATTCATTTCCAACTCCTCTCCTTGGCAAAATACCATATGACAGGGTTCCCACCCATTCTTCCTAATTATGTCTATTGCTGACCTAAACCTGCTAGTCAGGCCCTTTCACTCATCCTACACCGTCACTCAGAATTGCCAACCAATTTAAGTACTACCCAAGGTCCTAGCTTCAATAGACCCTACTAGGCAGACTGTTCCACTCATCAACTACCCTATTTCCAAACCAATACTTTCCTATATCCTTTCTAAATCTAAACTTATCTAACTTGAATCCATTATTGCGGGTTCTCTCTGGAGAGATATCCTCAAGACCTTATTTATATCCCCTTGTTAATACCCATTTTCCACTTGTATACCTCGATCATGTCTCCCTCATTCTACGTCTTACAAGTGAATGTAATTTAAGGGTCTTCAATCTTTCTTCGTAAGGAAGATTTCTAATGCTATGTAAATTTAATTTAGTCATTCTACGCTGAATGTTTTCTAACGAATTTATGTCCATTCTGTAATATGGAGACCAGAACTGAGCTGCGTAATCTAGGTGAGGCCTTACTAATGATGTATAAAGCTGTAATATAACCTCTGACTTCTGTTGCTACACTTCTTGATATAAATCCCAGTAATCTATTTGCTTTATTTCTACGCTTAGGCATTGCTGACTTGGTTTGAGGTTGCTGCTTACCATCACCCCCAAAATCCTTTTCGCAATCTGTAGGCTGAGTTCTACTATTTAACTGGTAGGTGCTAGGGTTATGAACATCCCGAGCTTTAGAACTTTGCATTTATCTACATTGAACTGCATCTGCCATTTTTCTGACCAGGAATTGAGTTTGTCTAAATCCTCCTGAAGTTCCGTGACATCTACGTCTGAATCGATTATCCTACCTATCTTCGTGTCATCAGCGAATTTGCTCATATCACTAGTAATTCCTCGTCAAGGTCATTTATATATATTATAAACAACAACGGGCCCAAAACCGATCCCTGTGGAACGCCACTTGTTACAGATCCCCACTCAGATTTAACCCCATTAATGCACACCCTCTGCTTCCTATTGGTGAGCCATGACTCGATCCATGAAAACACTTTTCCTCCAATGCCGTGAGCAGCCACTTTCTTTAACAGTCTCTGATGTGGTACTCTATCAAAAGCCTTACTAAAATCCAAATAAACAATATCGAATTCTTTATCATGATCAACTGCCTCAAAAGCCTTACTGAAAAAAGTTAATAAATTAGTTAGGCAGGAACGGCCCCTGGTGAATCCATGTTGAGTATCATTAATCAAATTATGCCTATCGAGATGGCTTCTTATGTTATCAGCTATAATCGACTCTAATAATTTGCCTACAATTGAAGTTAGACTTATTGGGCGGTAATTTGATGGTAACGACTTGTCCCCTGCTTTAAAAATAGGAATTACATTAGCCATCTTCCACGTATCAGACACTACACCTGTTTGAAGAGATAGGTTAAAAATGTTAGTTAAGGGTTCACAGAGTTCAATTTTGCATTCCTTAAGAACCCTTGAAAAAGCTCATCAGGGCCTGGCGATTTATTTTGCTTCAAACGGTCTATCTGTTTGATAACCATTTCGCTAGTGACTGTGATACTACATAATTTATCTTCTTCAGGCCCACTAAAATACCTAATTCTTGGGATATTATTAGTGTCTTCCTGAGTGAAAACCGAGAGAAAATAATTATTAAAAATAGAGCACATTTCATTCTCTTTGTCAGTAAGATACCCATAATTATTTTTAAGGGGACCTATCTTATCCCTAACTTTTGTTCTATACACCTGGAAAAACTTTTTGGGTTAGTTTTCGAATCCCTAGCAACTTTAATTTCGTAGTCCCGCTTAGCTTTTCTTATCCCCTTTTAACGTCCCTCTTAATGTCAATATACTGATTCGTAAGATGACCCTCACCTCTTTTGATACGCCTATAAATTCCTTTCTTCTGCCCTAAAAGATATTTGAGCCTATTATTCATCCATTTTGGGTCATTTCTATTCGATCTAATTTCTTTATATGGGATAAATGTTCTTTGGGCAGCATGTATAGTGTTCAGAAAACTGTCATATTGATAGCTCTCTTCATTATCCCAGTCCACAGATGATAAGTGTTCTCTAAGTCCATTGTAATCTGCTAAGCGAAAATCTGGGACCGTTACTGAGTTATTCCTACTATGAAACTTCCATTCAATGCCAAAGGTAATTGATTTGTGTCAGCTTGGCCGAGTTCCTCTGTAATTTCTAAATTATTAACAAGGGTTTCCTTGCTTGCCAGAACAAGTCAAGTAGGTTATTTCCCCTTGTAGGTTCTGTTACAAACTGCTTCAAAAACAATCTGAACTACTTCTAAAAATCGTTAGATTCTAAATTCCCGTCATGAAATTCCAATCAATCTGACTAAAGTTAAAGTCCCTAGAATTACTACGTTATCGTGTCTTGTGGCCTTAACAATTTCCTCCCAAGTAGTCTCCCTTGTTCCCTATCTAAGTTTGGAGGACGGTAAATCACGCCTAAAATCAATTTTTCACCCCTCTGAAAATTCTATCCAGACAGACTCTGTATGTGTTAATTCAGACTTTATACCCTTTTTATGCAACAATTTAAATGATCACGGACATAGAGTGCCACCCCACCCCTTTCCCGATACTTCTGTCTACTTGGAACAATTTAAAACCCTGAATGTGACATTCGGCAGGCAAGTCCCGATTTTTCATATTAAACCATGTCTCAGTTATTGCAAAAACATCAATATTACCTGTACTTGCAACTAATCTCAACTCGTCCATCTTATTCCTAGCACTACGACTATTGGTGTAATATAATTAGAGACCCTCCTTTCTCTTTACCCTTCCTGCTCATCTCTGTTTTTCCACTATACCTATTACTGTCCTTGTCATCTAGTGCACTGCTTTCCACTATCCACCTTATTCTGCCTATTACTAGTTCTCCTAAACTTATAAATTACTACACTGGGACTTCTCTGTTTTCCCCCAAACCCATACCACTAACTATTTCTAGTTTAAAGCCCTAACAGCTCCCTCCACTGCAGTTGCCAGTGCCCCCACCCCAGACCTGGATAAGTGAACCCCATCCCTGGCATACATGTCATTTCTGCCATAGAAGAGGTCCCAGTTGTCAATGAATGTTACTGAATTTTCCTTACAGTATTTGTCCAGCCAGCAATTGACACCAATTGCCCTGGACAACCATTCATTCCAACTCCTCTCCTTGGCAAAATACCACATATGACAGGTTCCCACCCTTCTTCCTAATTATGTCTATTGCTGACCTAAACTGCTAGTCAGGTCCTCACTCCTACGTCTGCCAACATCGTTGCCTCCAGCACTGAGACAGATAATAGGATTGCTCCATCTCTCATGATGTCGTCCAGACGGTAACAATATCCTCCATCCCAGCCCCAGGAAAGCAAACCCTCTGTCTCCTACTCCTATCAATCAAACAAAAGCCTATCCATAAACTCTAACCTGACTGTCCCCAACAAAACAATGTTTTACCTTCCTTTGTGTCTTTCGTCTGACGCTCCCAGAAGTCGACTCACATTCATCTGGTAGCACGAATGGGTTCGATGTTTCCACAACATTCTCCTGGGTCTTCGTTGTTTCTACCTCTCCACCCGTCTCTTGAGCCTTAACTTTGTCCCATGCGTTTTAGCCCTGTCCAGGTTCCTTTCCTGGCTTGAGTTCTCAACAGGAGGATTACTACGAATCCTCTTGTTTTCCTCAGTCAGTCGCTGTATCTCAAGCTTAGCTACCCTCAGTTCTTCCTTCAGCTGCTGGTAGAGTAGCTCAGAGAGACATCTTCTTCAAGAGGCTCAAAAGGACGGGTGGGGTAGTAGAAACAACGAAGACCAGAGGGGAATGTTGTGGAAATCAAACCCATTCTCCGTGCTACCCGATGAATGTGGGGCGACTTCTGGAGCGTCACGACGAAAGACCCCCAAAAAAAGCTTTTTTGATCCAGGGGGCCAAATACATGAATGGGCTTTTCAGGAAAAGGACCTGACTGAATGGAGGATGTTGCCATCTGGACACAAACATGAGGTGTGGGGCTCCTGACCCGTGCTGGAGGCAACGTGTTGGAAGGGACTGACTAGCAGGTTGTCGCAATGGGTAATTAGGAAAAGGGTGAACCCCGTCATATTGGTGGGGGAGGTTGGAAATGAATGGTTTTCAGGGCAGTGGTGCTGGACAAGAAAGAGAAAAATTTAGAAAGTCATTGACACTGGGACTTTTTCATGGGAGAAATATTTTTGTTTCGAGGATGATTCCTCCGGAATCGAGGTGAGCATACGGGTGCAGTGGGGACTGTTAGGGAAACCCAAAAAAGTAGTTAATGTAAAAGGAGTTTTGTGTAATTAAGTTGCAGGAAGAACAATAGGCAAAAAGGTGGATAATAAACTAGATGAACTGGACAAGGGTAACTGGAAGGGAAAAAGATGAGGAAGGGAAAAAAGAGGGTCTCTAAATATATATTACACCAATTCTGGGGTAGAATAAGATGGATGAGGAAGAATGAATACAGTTGATGTTTTAAGACATGGGTTTTAAAATGAAGGGGCTTCTGCCGAATGTCATTGAGGTTTCATGTTCAAGGGGGAAAAATCCGGGGAAAGAGATGAGATGGCACTCTATTCCGTGATCATTTAAATTGTGCATGGTATAAAGTCTGGTGTCTGTCTTTTGGATGATTTTGATTTTCCCAAGCAGGTGGGAACTACTGGGAGGAATTGAACTACAGGTTTTCGATTGGGACAAGCGTCCGGGATTGGATTTCTGACAGGGAGCCCAGAATCTAACGACAAAGTAGTTCAAGTTGCTTTTGGCGAGTTTGTAACAGAACCACAGGAGTAACACACGGCTTGGTTCTGGCAACGAAACCGCTGGGGGATAATTTAGAGAGTACAGAGGAGCTTCAGCTCAACGACCACATTGGGTGGATGTATGATGGTGAGAGATAATTCAGTTTTCCCAATTTCGCTGCAGATATAATGAACAGAAGGCCCTAACTGTGGACTGAAGGTGAAGGAGTTTTTCCCAAAATGACAGTTTTTTTGGCACCTTGCCCAAAAATTATCCTATAAGGTGAATCAGAAAAAATGACCAAAATGTGGATACTGCTATCATTTTGGGGGGAGAAAGAATTTATAGGCATAAAAAAATTTGGGGTCATCTTATAAATCGGTATCTACATTAAGAAGTTAAGAATAAAAAAGCCAAACGGGACTATGATAAAGGGCAAAAACTAACTAAGTCCCGGTTTTATAGAACAAAGTTAGGGATAAGATGGGGCCCATCACTTTAGCATCTTCCCGGAAAGGGGATGATATTGCCCATTAAATCTCTCGGTTTCACACAGGAAGACATTAATAATTCAGTAATTTAATTTTTTCAGAGGGAAGAAGAAAATTATGTAATATCCAAATCACTGGAAAAGATTTTGCGTGGGACTGAAAAAAATAAATCGCCGGGGCCCAAAAGGTTTTGGGGTTTTTAGAATCAAAATGGAACTCTGTGAAAACAAATAAATTTTTTCTTCAAACAGGGGTAATTTTCGATATGTGGAAAGGGGCTTGTAAATTCCCATTTTAAAGCAGGGGACAATTTGATCAAACTACCGAAACCCCGGGGGTCAAGTGGGGAAAATTTCTAGGTCAATTTTAACTGTAATTGAAGCCATCCCAGATAACCATTTTGAAAAGTACCCAGCATGGTTCCCAGGGGCCCTTTCCATCTAATTTATTAACCTTCTTCAGTAAAATTTTTTTATTTAAAAGTAGAAACTTTTGGGCGAAAAAAGACCCGGGCCAAAAGTGGCAGCTGGTGCTGTCATGGATCATGGCTCACCCAAAAAGGGCTTTGTTAAACCAATGGGGGCTTGAAGTGGTCCAAGGCCCATTGTTATTTATTATTTTATATCAATGACCATGAGGGTTTTAATGATTGGGCAAATTCATAAAATAGGAGGTAAATTAAATGATTAAAAAACCTTCAGGAAGATTTAGACAAACAATTCGTGGTCAAAAAAGTGGCGATCGGTTTGTGGGAATTTTGGCTGGGGAAACCCCTAACCCGCCTTTTAAATTAAATGCGTGAACTTAATAAGTCGAGAAGGGCTTGGTGATTTAAACTAACCAAACCAAACGGGAATGCCCAAGGTAAATAATTTGGAAATGTTACTGGGTTTTTATCAGAAGTGTTAACCAGAAAATCAGAGGTTATATTACACTTTATACATCAAAGTAAGGCCTCACCTTTAAAACCCCGGGGAATGGACATAAAACGTTAGGCTTGGCGTAAATGACCAAATTAATACATAGCTTGAATCTTCCAGAAAGTTGAAGACCTAAAAAATTCATTTTAAAGAATGGGTTTTTCGGGGATACAAGTGGGGGAAAAAGAGTATTAGGGGAAAAATAAGGTCTTGGGGTATCTCTCCCGAGGCCCGCAATAAGGTTCCAAAAATAAATTTTGATTTAGAAAGGATATGGAAAAATTTTGGTTTGAAATAGGGTAGTTTTGGTGGAACAATCTGCCCAATTTGGGGTTATTGGGAAAAACCTTGGGGAGTTTTAAATTTAGGTTTAAAAAAATGAAGGATTTGAAGACTCCATGAAAGTGGGGAGAATTTTTTTTTTTATTTTTATTAACACATTGGCCGATTCCCACCAAGGCAGGGTGGCCCGAAAAGAAAACTTTCATCATCATTCACTCCATCACTGTCTTGCCAGAGGGTGCTTTACACTACAGTTATAAAACTGCAACATTAACACCCCTCCTTCAGGTGCGGCACTGTGCTTCCATCTCCAGAACTCAAGTCCGGCTGCCGGTTTCCTAGTCCCTTCATAAATGTTACTTTGCTCACACTCCAAGCAGCGTCAAGTATTAAAACCATATGCCTCCATTCCTCCTATCAAATGCTCACATGCTTGCTGGAAGTCCAAGCCCCTCTTGCACACAAACTTCCTTCCCCCTCCCTCCAACCTTTCTGAGCCGACCCCTACCCGCCTTCCCTCCACTACAGATTTATACACTCTCAGGAAGTCACTCTGTCTCGTTCCATTCTCTCTACATGTCCAAAACCACCTCAACAACCCCCCCTCAGCTCTCTGGACAATCGTTTGGTGATCCGCACCTCCTCCTAATTTCCAAACTCCAATTCTCTGCATTATATTCACACCACACATTGACCTCAGACATGACATCTCCACTGCCTCCCGCCTTCTCCTCATTGCAACATTCATCACCCCTGCTTCACACCCATATAAGAGCGTTGGTATAACTATCTCTCATACATTCCCCTCTTTACTTCCATGGACAAGGTTCTTTGTCTCCACAGACTCCAGTGCTCCACTCACCCTTTTCCCCCCATCAATTCTATGATTCACCTCATCCTTCATAGACCCATCCGCCGACATATCCACTCCCAAATATCTGAATACATTCACCTCCTCCATACTCTCTCCCTCCCAAACTGATATCCAATCTTTCGTCACCTATTCTTTTGTTATCCTCATCACCTTACTCTTTCCTATTTCACTTTCAATTTTCTTCTTTTACACACCCTACCAAATTCATCCACCAACCTCTGCAGCTTCTCTTCAGAATCTCCCAAAAAACACAGTGTCATCAGCAAAAAGCAACTCTGACAACTCCCACTTTGTATTGCTTCTTTATCTTTTAGCCCAACACCTCTTGCCAGACCCTCATTCACTTCTCTTACAACCCCATCTATAAATATATTGAACAACCACGGTGACATCACACATCCTTGTCTAAGGCCCACTTTTACTGAAATAGTCCCTTCCCTCCTACACACTAACCTGAGCCTCCTATCCTCATAAAAACTCTTCACTGCTTTCAGTAACCTTCCTCTATTCCATACACCTGCAACATCTGCCACATTGCCCCCTATCCACCTATCATACGCCTTTTCCAAATCCATAAATGCCACAAAAACATCTTTACCTTATCCAAATACTGTTCACCTATATGTTTCACTGTAAACGCTGGTCTACACACCCCTACCTTTCTAAAGCCCCCTTGTTCATCTGCTATCCTGCTTTCTGTTTTACTCTTAATTCTTTCAATAATAACTCTACCATACACTTTACCAGGTACACTCAACAGACTTATTCCCTATAATTTTTGCACTCTCTTTTGTCCCCTTTGCCTTTATAAAAGGAACAATACACGCTCTCTGCCAATCCCTAGGTACCTTACCCTCTTCCATACATTTATTAAATAATAGCACCAACCACTCCAAAATTATATCCCCACCTGCTTTTAACATTTCTATCTTCATCCCATCAATCCCAGCTGCCCCCCTTTCATTCTACCCACTGCCTCACGAACTTCCCTACACCCACAACTGGCTCTTCCACACTCCTACAAGATGTTATTCCTCCTTGCCCTACACACGAAATCACAGCTTCCCTGTCTTCATCAACATTTAACAAATCCTCAAAATATTCTCTCCATCTTCCCGATACCTCTAACTCTCCATTTAATAACTCTCCTCTTCTATTTTTACTGTCAAATCCATTTGTTCTCTAGGCTTCCTCAACTTATTAATCTCATTCCAAACTTTTCTTATTTTCAACAAAATTTGCTGATAACATCTCACCCACTCTCTCATCTGCTCTCTTTTACATTGCTTCACTCATTTAACCTCTCTTTTTCTCTCCATATACTCTTCCCTCCTTGCATCACTTCTACTTTGTAAAAACCTCTCATATGCTACTTTTTCTCCCTTACTACCTCTTTACATCATCATTCCACCAATCCTCCTCTTCCCTCCGCACCCACTCGCCTGTAACCTGAAACTTCTGCTGAAACTCTAACACTACATTTTAAATCTACCCCATACATTTTCGACCCCATTGCCTACACTCTCACTAGCCCATCTTCCTCCAATAGTTGTTTATATCTTACCCTAACTGCTCCTTTTTTATTTAAAAACCTTCCCTCTTTTTACAGTTCTATTTTCTTTTCCCCCTCTCCTTTTTTTTGTAGCTATAAAAAAAGTATCTGATATATCTGTACCCCCCTAAAAACATGTACATCCAAGTCCTCAACAGTTTTTTATCTTACTAGTCAACAAACTACTGTCATTCCCCTACATCATATTTTATACTTATTTATCCTCTTTTTTTTTAAAAATGTATTTCCTATAACTAAACCCCTTTCTATAAAAAAGTTCAATAAAGGGGGCCCCCCCTTATCTTTCCCAAAAAACCCTCTACACCCTCTCTGCGTTTCCCCCTTTAGCATTTGGTCCCCTCCCCCAATTACTCCCCATTTGGTTCAAAAATTCCTATCATTCGCTTAACATCCCCAAAATCTCTCTTCTTCCTCTTTCCCAGGTGCATACACCTTATTATGACCCACTTTTCGCACCACCCTTATTTTAATCACATAATCTAATTTAAATTTATACCCTCTTTTCCTTCCTTGATCCTTCAACATTATTGCTACCCCCTTCCTTTTCTCAACCCCTCAGATCTCCGACTTAATCCCTTTTTTCTCCCCCCGAAACTCGCCTACTCCCCCTTAGCTTTGTTTGCAGGGGGCCGGACATCCAATTTTTTTTTCTCATCCAATCATCTCTCTTTATCATCCCCTAAACCCAATTCAGACAACCCAATTTTTAAAAAATTTTTTTCTTCTCGTTTTAGTAGATTTGTACAGGAGAAAGTTTGCCCATTTCCCCGGATCTTAGTGCCTCATGACACGCATCTGGAGGGGGAAATTCTTTCCACTTCCCCGGACAATGAGAAAATAAAAGCAAGGCTATTAAGAAAAAGAAAAACCTAGATGTGTGTATGTATATATACATGTTGCCAGTGTGTGTGACCTAAAGGAAGTATAACATTTTAAAAGGGTTGACAAATATTCTGTTAGTGGGACGGATTTTGGAAACCTTATTGGGCCCGGGGCCTGCTGCAGTGTTCCTCCTTTCTTATGTTCTTTGTTCTTATGGAAAAGGGTAGTTGATGAGTGGAACAGTCTGTAGTAAGGGGTTTGGCTAGGACCTTGGGTAGTTTCAAATTTAGGTTGGATAAATTCTGAGTGAGAGGGGGTTTGGTTTATGGGGGTCCCCGAGTGGGTAAATTTAAAGCATTTTTGGGTGCATTAAATGGGTTGAGAAATATTCTGTTAGTGGGGGGGATTGTGAAAAGGGCCTGCCAAGGGCCAAAGGCCTGCTGCATTTTCCTTTGTTCTTTTTCTTATGTAAGTGATCACAAATCCATTACTTTTAATTTACCAGAGACGAAAATAGGGGGAAAAACATAAAAAAAGGAGGAACACTGCAGAAGGTACTGGCCCCCCAAAACCCATATCAAACCCCTCCCCGTCTCAGCACCAATAAAACCCGCCCCCCCCTCATATTTGCCAATCTCTTTTAAAACAAGGGCCTACCTCTATCAGTCTCGGAAGATTGTTCCACGCATCTACAACTCTGTTCAAAACCATATTTCCTTTTCCCTTTTTAAAACTAAATTTATCAATTTAAAACCTTTTTCTGGTTCTTCGGTTCGATATCCCCCAGTATTTATTAATATCTCCTTTGTTTATCCCATCATCCAAAATTA
>WNWK01045379.1:0-14752 GCA_009830355.1 Cherax destructor
CCCCTGATCTAATCCCATTTATTTCTCTTGCTGGTGTCTTTTTTCTGTCTCATAAACATGCAAGATTTCAGGTACATCTTGCTACTTACACTTAGGTCACACTACACATTCATGTACAAGCATATATATACACACCCCTCTGGGTTTTCTTCTATTTCAGGTTTTTTCTTTTTCATGGGAAGTGGAACAGAATTCTTCCTCCGTAGCTCATGCGTGTCGTAAGAGGCGACTAAAATGCCGGAGCAAGGGGTTAGTAACCCCTTCTGTATATATTACTAAATGTAAAATGGGAAACTTTCGTTTTTCATTTTGGGCCACTCAGCTTCGGTGGGAAACGGCCGACGTGTTGAAAGAAAGATATACAGTGGTACCTCGAGTTACGATGGTCCCCAAAATTGCCCTTTTATGTAAGTTTATTTTTTTAAATGCTTTTGTAAGTATATTTTGGGGTGTAAAAGACTAGTCTATTTTACATTATTCCTTAAGGGGATAAATTCGTTTGGTAATGGCACTTGAACAGCATTCTCGAACGAAAATATCGTAACTCGAGGTACCACTGTATATATATATACAATAGTCAGATCTTATTCATAACATGACCCATAGCAGTCACATGTTACTAGCATCTTCAAGTCACATGGCTCATGCCATATTTAACCCTCAGTGTCTTAACACATTGCAAACCACAGGCCATGATGGCAACATCAATCCAAATATACATTCCTTACCTCTGGCACATGCATTTTGCCCAGAAAGATAAGAAAAAACCATTGCATCCTACCAGCTTGAAGACATTCAGGAGAGTGAGAGAGAGGGAGGGGCCTAACCAGGCTCCTCCCTCTCAAACAGACAAAGAGTTTCAACAAGCACAACAAACAAATGAATGTCAACAAGCACAATTCCCTAGCTACCACAATAATTATTTTCCTCACAAACATCTTATTTACTTAACCCTTTCAGGGTTATTGACGTACTAGTACGGCTTACGCCCTGGGGTTATTGATGTACTAGTACGCCTAAATTCTAGCGCCCTCAAATCAAGCAGAAACAGGCTGTTAGGGCTAGATGTGATAGAATGGGTCTGTGCGGTCAGTGTGCGCAGTATAAAAAAATTCCTGCACCACACAGTGCATAATGAGGGAAAAAAAACTCTGACTGTGTTTTTGGTTTAAAACAGCGAATTTGCAGTCTATTTTCGTATGGTATTTATTGATGTATTCTCGTTTTCTTGGTCTCATTTGATAGATTGGAAGATATATTACAGAAATAGAGATGATTTTGATTGGTTTGACAATGACAAGTACCTTGAAATTGAGCTCAAAGTAGCGAAAATGTTCGATTTTTGACGATGTTCAAGAGTAAACAAATCACACCATGCATCCAATACACATCAACTGGCATGTCTAATATTCATGCACAAGTGCTCTAATATCATTTATACTATTTTTACAATGATGCAGTTGTATACAT
Source organism: Cherax destructor (assembly GCA_009830355.1). Lineage (NCBI taxonomy): Eukaryota > Metazoa > Arthropoda > Malacostraca > Decapoda > Parastacidae > Cherax > Cherax destructor. Next base: position 1,471 of record WNWK01045379.1, read on the forward strand.
AACAGTAAATCTTCTATTTTTTTTTGAGAATAAAAATTCAAAATGAAAAACAAAAGTAATGTAAGAGGGGCCTGGAAACGTGACTAATGAACAGAGAAGACGTTATTTTAGTGCCAGGAATGTCTGCCTTGTTTATTCTGGACCCTATTTTGAAATTGGTATCGTTTGAAATTTGTGTGAAATTGGCCAAATTGCCATTTTCTGACCACTATTTTGGGTAATTGTAATTGGTAAATAGGCGGTTTCTTGTACTCAATCGATAGAAGAAATGGAGTTCTAGCTAAATAGCTATAATTTTAGTTGACTGAAACATTAGAATTTGCCGAAAATAGGGCTCAAAGTGGGCGAAATCGCCGATGCGTAAGTGTCATGCTACCGCTAACTTCGCAAAAGCATAATTCCGTTAGTTTTCGATCAAATTTCATAATTTTGTGGCGTTATGATCGGAAAAAGATTCTCTATCATTTCATAAGAAAAAATAATTTTTTTTTTTTTTAAATTCTTGGACCCAGAGAACGAGTTTCGGAGACCCCCCTTGGACCCTGAAAGGGTTAAAATGAGACATGCAACTTTATAAACTACCTATTTAAATGTGTGTATTTATAACCTATCATATTGAGAAAATCAGATTTAACTCAGCTTCTTCTAGTCTAAAAGAGTGGCCTGCTCTTCTGACATTTAAGCAGTAATTCTGATTAATTCAATATAATTAGGTATTCATGTTACTTAATTACAACAATACATGTTGGGTCCTATATCCCCATAACACCCCCACCTCCAGACAAAGTCTCACAAAAGCTAGCTGTCTCCCTCAGGATACGGCTAGTAAAAAAAAATTTCTTTAGCCTGAAGGTGGTAGCATGACTACTAGGAGTTTTACATATCACCACAACTACTCTTCACTTTACTTTTGTTTACAACAAGGTGACATACGACATGGCAATCTACAAATATTCATGGTTCCTCTGAACCTTCCCAGATTATTCATGCAATTCCGCTCCATACCATACAAAACCTGTGACGAAACAATACTAGAACAGATTGCAGAGGTTTTTAGAAAAACAGTTCAACCATATCCACATACTGAAAGGTGTAACCACTAACCACTTTAGTGGTTTCTAAACATAGCACATTTTTACAATGCAAGGACTACACACAATGCCCACTGTGAAAGCCAGCACCGACAGTCCTGTGCCTCCACTGTGGTAAATCCAACAGGCAACTGGTACTCCAGGATGGCATCTTCCTGATCAGGAGATGAGAGTAGAGCCAAATCCAGAGCAGTCAGGTATACACCAGGCAGAAACAAAATCATGTCAAGGTGTCTCTCACGTGGTGGCCGAACCAAACAGTGAGACTTTCCAGTCAACACTCAAGATCCTTAAAATGGTCAGGCACTTACGCCCATCTTCCGAGGACCTCACTCCATACAGATCCTCCAACCTTATAAGGAGGAACTGCCACAGTACATGGAGGGGATCAACTGGACCACACAGGCAAATCGTTGGACCGTTTCGTACTTAGAGCACACCAAAACACAAATATACAACATACCTTCGTGGACTTCTCTAGTCACAGAAGGTTGTCAACCTCTGCCTCAACTCACAAATGTGCATTCCCCCTGACTCTCTTCACTTGCCCGGCTCCAACCCATCTCCTTCACAGTCGGATGGCTGGTAGGGAGCACTCAGGCCCGCCAAGAGTTCACCACTGCAAAAACAACAAGGTCAGCACAAAACAAACACTATGTACAAAGCATGCACCTTGTATCTACATGAAACATCTAAAGAGAACATTAGCTATCACGTTCTCTGAGCATTTTATAAGCATATATTTGACTTCTAGTTGATTGCAAGACATAGCCCATCTTAAGAGTCTGATTTGGGTCACCATACATAGGAACAGGGTGAAGAGATCCTGGGACATATACAGATGCAGAATAGACGACCCACAGTGAAAAATTTCTTTCCTTTGGAAAAATGAGGACACTTTTTAACAATTCTGCAACCTCTTGCAGTACAAACACAACCACCAAGACATCTTTCTGCACCCAGGCTGTGTACATCAAGTTTACAAAAATACCTTCACATTCCATCTCACACACAAAATACACAATGAACCCAATTGGCATTACACACATGGAAATGGTACTGGCACCCAGGCCAGGGAGATCACGTCTTCCTGCCTCATGCTTTACTTTATCTAATACCTTTGCATCTCTTAATGCATCAGTATCAATCTTTCTAGACCAGTAAACTTTAGTTGTTAAATGTACTTTGTGGCAGTCAGTGCATATGCTCAAGGTGCTATCGAATTTGGGAACCATGAAGCATGGGAATGCCCACTGACTCTTACTAAGCACTACAAATGGGTAATGAAAGAATTTCACTTCTTCCTCCATATCCCAGTTTTCATACAGATTTTTCACACAATAATTGCTGAATTGGCTCAGCTTCCTTAACAATTACTTCATGAAGTCTTGACTTTACCCCTTTAGTGACATCCCAAACTTTTACAAGGTTCCACGGTGGCTGAGCAAACTCTCCAACATTTTCCTTAGCAAGACCAAACACATTTTCCCCAGTATCTCTTTCAAACATGGAATTCCTAAAAATACTCTTTGGTCATTACATACAGATTACTATTTTGCACCCCTTTACATTCCACTAACACATTGGTCACTCTAGGTTTCTGATCTAACTTTAAACCCTTTAACCAGTTACTGTGTACATTACTTGCATTCTTCTCTTGCTCGGGTGTGTGGGTTTTATACCTTACTCTTGAGAGCTTTCCCCACACCATGGTTAGCTCACAGCAACTTGCCATACAATTTTTCACATGAACTGGCTCCAATGCCAGCACCTCATCTCCAGCCTCCAGAGCATTATGGTCCACATTACGGTCCCACATCATCATTCGGGTCTTGTTGATGGGCACATTCACTGGTACCATCCATTTCATACAAGCCAAACTGTATCTGAAACTGAGAAAAAGCTCCGTGGGGGAAGCATCACCATTCTCCCCAAGCCAATAGCTCAGAGATTCCAGAGTGCTTCCCCACTCAGCAGCTACAAAGAGAGGGATCCTCTCATCCCATATGTTAGTATTGTCTATACTATAGGCTTGCATCATTGTCTTTAGGGTTTGATGGAAGTTCTCTATTTTCCCTTGAGATGGAGGGTGATAGATAGCTGACAAGTTAGGCTTTACCTCTACCCTTTTTAACACATTCCTAAATAATTCTGAGGTAAAGTTAGACCCTTGATCTGTTTGTACCTCCCGAGGAAAGCCAACATGAAAAAAGAACTTCATCAAAGCCCTTAAGACTACATGAGCTGTCATCTTATATAGAGGGACTGCTTCCAGGTACCTGATAGTGGAGCAAATAATTGTGAGTAAATAATCATTTCCCATTCTGGTCCTTGGGACTGGACCAACTACATCTACTACCAGCTTGCTGGAGGGTCCACCTGGTGCTGAAATAGGCTGAAGGGGAACAGGTTTAATACATTGACAAGGTTTCCCTAAAATTGACAGACATGATAGGTCTTACTATATTCTTCCACAGTCTCCCACAGCTGAGGCCTGAAGAAATGCCTGGAAACCTTGGACATCATCATCTGGTGACAAAACCTTTGTTCTCCTTCCCTTGGTACAACAAACAGAGACAACTTCTTTGTAAGTTTTTCCTCTCTGAAATGAAAGCACTTATTTAGTTGTGAAACCTTTTCCTTAGCCACAGCTGAGGCTCTGATCAGTGTGATATCATTCTCCTGTACAGAAATTAATTGCACCTTAGAAGATGCAGCCTCTCTCACACTACTTAACTGAGCTATGCTCCAATCATGCTCAGCTCTGGCTGGAACATCCTTTTCTTCAGTTGACTGCAGTTCAACATCAGAAAACAGTGTTTCCAGACTTAAGCCCTCATCATCCTCATGAGAAATATCATGAAGACTATTGATAGCATGATCATGAGCCATACTTCTCATGGTGGAACTAGCAGGGAAAAGGTCTGGAAGGGTCTCTCTAGCCTTCTCCCAAACCTTGGGACTTGGTTCCCCCCTTACTAGTTGTTTCTCATTGTCTCACAGGCCCATTACATTATTTCCCAATAAGAGGTTGACACCCTCGAAGGGAATCTCATCTGAAATACCTACAGGGAGATAGCCAACTTGGTATGCAGATTCTACCCATAATTTATGTAAAGGTGTTCTTATGGTCAAACCCGTAATACCCTTCAATAATATATCTTTCCCAGTATAGGTATCATTAGACACTGGCAGCACTCCCGCACGTAGCAAGGAGTAGGTGCTACATCCATCTCTCAAGGACAACATGTTCTCAACCCTGCTCACATTCTTATTCAAAGCAACTGTAGACTTACTACAAAATACATGCATCCAGGGGTCTAAATCCAAGGGTTCCTCCTCACCTTGCCTTGAAGACCTAATGCAAGCCACTGGATGTGTCTCTGCAGTTAGGGTTCCCTGGGATGGTTCCTCCTTTCTCTGATCTTGCTGTTTATAAAAGCAAAACTTTTGTATGTGCCCAGTCTTGTTACAGTAGTAACAGGTATAATTCCTAAAGGTATTTTTACCATTTGGTGTAGGACTGGTACTGTGTGCTCGAGGAACTGAAACATTATTTGATGGTCTAGGTAAACTTTGAGCTCCAGCTGACTTACCTTTTCCTTCTATTTGAGAGGGTGCCTCAGCCTTCATTTGTCCCTGAAAAATCTTGTCCCACTTACCTTTATGACCATAGGATTTGGAATAAGGTTTAGAACGAGTGGGGAAATGTTCAGAAGGAGCATGACTGTTTTTACTTACCAATTCCTTACGAGCTAAGAATCTGTCACCCAGATCCAGTGCTACCGAAAGATTATCTGGGTTTTTGTCCTCCAAATATTTTCTAAGGTCAACAGGGATTGCATTGTACAATTCCTCATGAACAATTAGGTCTACTAATTTGTCAAAGTCCCTGTTCACTCCTTTTGAACCAACCCATTTCTTAAAAAGGAACAGTTTCTCATTCCCTAACTCAGTTAAGGTCTGCCCATCCTGAAATTTTTGACTTCTGAACTTTTGCCTATATTTCTCAGGTATCATTTGGTATGCAAGCAATACTACTTCCTTAATTTTATGATAGTCTGAAAATTCACTTCCCTCCAGAGTCTCTACTCTCTGGAATCCTTTACCTACAAGCTGCGTGCGAACTAGGGTGGCCCACTGCCGTTTGGGCCATCCTTGCTCCAAAGCAGTCTTCTCAAAAAAAGAAAAATATCTGTCTGGGTCACTCTCTGTAAACTTAGGGACAAAATGTGCAGCTTTAGTTATGTTAAAGTACTGCTCAGGCTCTTGTTCTGAACCTTCTAACCTTTGACTTACTCTCTCCTTAGTTTCTATTAATTTTGTCTCAGCTTCTTTCAAAGCTAGCTTAAGTCTTATCATCTCTTCATTATCACCTGGAGTAGGTGATTCCTCATGGTCACTGTCAACAGGCATGTTTACTAGTGAATTATTTATCTCCTCACTGAAGCCTGAAAGGTCTAAAGATTCAGCTTCTGACATAGCTTTTATCCTTAAACTCTTGCTTCCTCTCTTACAGCATCAATGGACAAATTTTCCCCACAGGCACATACAATAACACAAGTTCAATGTAACTATTCACATGGCACTTTACCATAACCACAAACAAAATGTGTTACTCAACTTTTATCCCCACTCTGGAGAAAAACAACCTGTAAACTAATATATGAAAACAACCTTCCACTGACCCCACCTTGGTAAATTTTACAAGGTAAATTTTACAAGGTAAATTTTACAAGGTAAATTTTATCCTACCAGAAACATGCAACTTTTGTTACCCCATACCAGTACATATATTTCAAAGAATGTTTTGAGTTATTTTAACAGTCAAATAACTCTCCTGGTCAAGGCCCCCATGTTATGTTATTTTCCCTTTTACTTTATCATCAAGGTTCTCACTACATGTTCTAGCATGGGGTATTAAAGGTCTTATAGGCTATGATGATACTTACATTCATGATTCTCTGCTGCATCTGAAAACCTTCACCAATCCTCTCACTGGGTTATTTAAACCACAATTACCAAAAATATCATATATTCAGAGATACACTATTTATATATACAGTGGTACCTCGGTTAACGATGGTCCCCAAACTCACCCTTTTATGTAAGTTTATTTTTTGAAATGCTTTTGTAAGTGTATTTTGGGGGGGTCTAAAAGGACTAGTCTATTTTACATTATTCCTAATGGGGATAAATTCGTTTGGTAATGGCACTTGAACAGCATTCTGGAATGAAAAAATATCGTTAACCGAGGTACCACTGTAAATACAATAGTCAGATCTTATTCATAACATGACCCATAGCAGTCACATGTTACTAGCATCTTCAAGTCACATGGCTCACATGCCATATTTAACCCTCTTTTTCTCAACATTTCTTTCACTCTCAGTGTCTTAACACATTGCAAACCACAGGCCATGATGGCAACATCAATCCAAATATACATTCCTTACCTCTGGCACATGCATTTTGCCCAGAAAGATAAGAAAAAACCATTGCATCCTACCAGCTTGAAGACATTCAGGAGAGTGAGAGAGAGGAAGGGGCCTAACCAGGCTCCTCCCACTCAAACAGACAAAAGAGTTTCAACAAGCACAACAAACAAATGAATGTCAACAAGCACAATTCCCTAGCTACCACAATAATTATTTTCCTCACAAACATCTTATTTACTTACAATGAGACATGCAACTTTATAAACTACTTATTTAAATGTGTGTATTTATAACCTATTATATTGAGAAAATCAGATTTAACTCAGCTTCTTCTAGTCTAAAAGAGTGGCCTTCTCTTCTGACATTTAAGCAGTAATTCTGATTAATTCAATATAATTAGGTATTCATGTTATTTAATTACAACAATACATGTTGGGTCCTATAGCCCCATAACATTATAATGTAAGAATAGAGTGAAGACGTGTGTTGCTACCACCATCCTCCCTGCCACTAAACATGGTGTGTAACTGACACAAGGACTCAAGTCCATCTAACCAGTTTCCCTGAATCCCTTCCCAAAATATTACCCTGCTCTCAATCCATCAGCTTGTCAGGTCCCTAAAACCATTTGTCTCCATTCACTCCTATCTGCCACACTCATGTACGCTTGCTGGAAGTCCAAGCCCCTCACCCACAAAACCTCCTTTACCCCTCCCTCTAACCCCAACTTCCTTTCCCTACAGATTTATACACTCTCCAAGTCATTCTACTTTGTTCCATCCTCTCTAAATGACAAAACCATCTCAATAACCTCTCTTCAGCCCTCTGAACAATATTTTATGTAACTCCACACCTCCTTCTAATTTTCACACTACAAATTCTCTGCTTTTATATGCATTTGAATAGGGGAAAAAAAAAAAAAAAAGGCTGCTTCACTTTACAGCGGTAGCCCAGAACTTAACCTGCTGTATAAGCGGAGCCCTGCTCTATAAGCGGAACCTGTCTGTAGTTACTTCATGAGTTTTAAACTAAGTGGACTTTGATTCTCTTATCTTTGTGTGGGTGTTATCTTTGTGTGGGTGTTATCTTTGTGTGGGTGTTATTATCTTTGTGTGGGTGTTATTATCTTTGTGTGAGTGTTATTATCTTTGTGTGGGCATTAACTTTGTGTGGGTGTTATCTTTGTGTGGGTGTTATCTTTGTGTGGGTGTTATTATCTTTGTGTGAGTGTTATTATGTTTGTGTGAGGGTTATTATGTTTGTGTGGGTGTTATTATCTTTGTGTGAGTGTTATTATCTTTTTTTTTTTTTTTTTTTGTTGTTGTTTTTCAACAAGTCGGCCGTCTCCCACCGAGGCAGGGTGACCCCAAAAAGAAAGAAAATCTCCAAAAAGAAAACACTTTCACCTCACTCATACATAATCACTGTCTTTGCAGAGGCGCTCAGAAACTACAGTTTTGAATAGTCCCTCCAAACTGTCACTATCCCAGATCCCTCCTTTAAAGTGCAGGCTTTGTACTTCCCATTTCCAGGACTCAAGGCCAGCTAAATCTATAATAACCGGTTTCCCTGAATCCCTTCACTAAATATTACCCTGCTCACACTCTAACAGCTCGTCAGGTCCCAAAAAACATTCGTCTCCATTCACTCCTATCTAACACGCTCACACACGCTTGCTGGAAGTCTAAGCCCCTCGCACACGAAACCTCCTTTACCCCCTCCCTCCAACCTTTTCGAGGACGACCCCTACTCCTCCTTCCTTCCCCTACAGATTTATATGCTCTCCAAGTCATTCTACTTTGATCCATTCTCTCTAAATGACCAAACCACCTCAACAACAATCGTTGTTGAGGTGGATTGTCCAGAGAGCTGAGGAGGGGTTGTTGAGGTGGTTTGGACATGTAGAGAGAATGGAACGAGACAGAGTGACTTCGAGAGTGTATAAATCTGTAGTGGAGGGAAGGCGGGGTAGGGGTCGGCCTAGGAAAGGTTGGAGGGAGGGGGTAAAGGAAGTTTTGTGTGCGAGGGGCTTGGATTTCCAGCAAGCATGTGTGAGCGTATTTGATAGGAGTGAATGGAGGCATATGGTTTTTAATACTTGACGTGCTGTTGGAGTGTGAGCAAAGTAACATTTATGAAGGGATTCAGGGAAACCGGCAGGCCGGACTTGAGTTCTGGAGATGGGAAGTACAGTGCCGGCACTCTGAAAGAGGGGTGTAAATGTTGCAGTTTTATAACTGTAGTGTAAAGCACCCTTCTGGCAAGACAGTGATGGAGTGAATGATGATGAAAGTTTTTCTTTTTCGGGCCACCCTGCCTTGGTGGGAATCGGCCGATGTGTTAATAAAAAAAAAAAAAAAAACTCAACAACCCCTCTTCAGCCCTCTGACTAATACTTTTAGTAACTCCACACCTCCTCCTAATTTCCACACTCCGAATTTTCTGCATAATATTTACACCACACATTGCCCTTAGACAGGACATCTCCACTGCCTCCAGCCTCCTCCTCACTGCAGCATTTACAACCCAAGCTTCACAACCATATAAGAGTGTTGGTACCATTATACTTTCATACATTCCCTTCTTTGCCTTCATAGATAACGTTTTTTTATCTCCACAGATACCTCAACGCACCACTCACCTTTTTCCTTCATTAATTCTATGGTTAACCTCATCCTTCATAAACCCATCCGCTGACAAGTCAACTCCCAAATATCTGAAAACATTCACTTCTTCCATACTCCTCTCTCCAATATGATATCCAATTTTTCTTTATCTAAATCGTTTGATACTGTCATCACCTTACTCTTATCTATGTTCACTTTCAACTTTCTACCTTTACACACCCTTCCAAACTCGTCCACTAACCTTTGCAACTTTTCTTTAGAATCTCCTATAAGCACAGTATCATCAGCAAAATGTAACTGTGTCAGCTCCCATTTTGTACTTGATTCCCCATAATTTAATCCTACTCCTCTCCCCAACACCCTAGCATTTACTTCTTTTACAATCCCATCTATAAATATATTAAACAACCATGGTGACATCACACATCCCTGTCTAGGATCTACTTTTACCAAGAAGTACTCTCCCTCTCTCCTATACCCTAACCTGAGCCTCACTATCCTCATAAAAACTTTTTACAGCATTCAGTAACTTACTACCTATTCCATACACTTGCAACATCTGCCACATTGCTCCCCTATCCACTCTATCATATGCTTTTTATAAATCCATAAATGCAATAAAAACTTCCCTACCTTTATCTAAATACTATTCACATATATGTTTCAATGTAAACACTTGATCTACACATCCCCTACCGACTCTAAAACCTCTTGCTCATCTGCGATCCTACCCTCTGTCTTACCTCTAATTCTTTCAATAATAACCCTACCGTACACTTTACCTGGTATACTCAGTAAACTTATTCCCCTTTAATTTTTACAATCTCTTTTGTCACCCTTCCCTTTATATAAAGGAACTATACACACTCTCTGCCAATCCTTAGGTACCTTCCCCTCTTTCATGCATTTATTAAACAAAAATACCAACTACTCCAACACAATATCTCCTCCTGCTTTTAACATTTCTGTCATGATCCCGTCAATTTCTGCTGCTTTACTCCCTTTCATTCTACGTAATGCCTCATGCACCTCCCCCACACTCACATCCTGCTCTTCCTCACTCCTAAAAGATGTTATACCTCCCTGACCAGTGCCTGAAATTACCGCCTCCCTTTCTTCATCGACATTTAAAAGTTCCTCAAAATATTCCCGCCATCTACCCAATACCTCCAGCTCCCCATCTACTAACTCCCCTACTCTGTTTTTAACTGAAAAATCCATTCTTTCCCTAGGCTTTCTTAACTTGTTTATCTCACTCCAAAACTTTTTCCACAAAATTTCTTGACAAAATTTCTTTCCGCAAAATTTCTTGACAGTGTCTCTCCCACTCTTTCGTCTGCTCTCCTTTTGCACTCTCTCACCACTCTCTTCACCTTTCTTTTATTTTCCATATACTCTGCTCTTCTTACAACACTTCTGTTTTGTAAAAACCTCTCATAAGCTGCCTTTTTCCCTTTTATCACACCCTTTACTTCATCATTCCACCAATCACTCCTCTTTCCTCCTGCACCCACCCTCCTATAGCCACAAACTTCTGCTTCACATTCTAATTATCTTTGTGTGTTTTTATTATCTTTGTGTGGGTAATATTACCTTCATGTAAATGTTATTATCTTTGTGTGGGTGTTATTATCTTTGTGTGAGTGTTATTAAATGCTTTCTGTGGTTGTGTTATTCCATGGACTTGGGGGGAAGAAGTCCTTGATGCTGGTGAGGGACTTTTGATCCCTAGAACTGGAGCAACTCTCCCCTTCCCTGGATCAAATCTGATTACCTAGCACAGGCCAGGTGTTGTATGACAGCATGGGGGTTACTACTTCACTTACAATAATAATGATCTTAATGTTTTAACCACTTGAAGGTCCGTACCATTGTTCTATGTGTTTGAAGCCTGGGTCCATGTCATTGTTCTATGTGTTTGAAGCCTGGGTCCGTGCTGTTGTTCTATGTGTTTGAAGCCTGGGTTCCGTTGTTCTACATGTTTGAAGCCCAGGACCATGCCATTGTTCTATGTGTTTGAAGCCCAGGTCCGTGCCGTTGTTTTATGTGTTTGAAGCCCGGGTCCATGTTGTTGTTCTACGGTTTGAAGCCCGGTCCATGCCCTTATTCTACGTCATGAGCTCAGCTCACTCAGATAAGCTGTGAGCGGTAAATTTGGGCCTAGTTAGAGAGAGTGGGTCTATGTGGTAAGTGTACACCTTATAAAAACCTACGTTATGCAGTGAATAATGAGAAAAAACTGCAACCGTATTTTGGTTTAAAACAGCGACTTTGAGGTTTATTTTCCTATTGCTTTTATGGTTGTATTCATGGTTTCTTGGTCTCATTTGATAGAATGGAAGGTATATTACAGAGATGATTTTAATTTTGTTTTAGGACTGAAAATAGCTTGAAATTAAGCTCAAAGTAGCAGAAATGTTTGATTTTTGCAGATGTTCAAGAGTAAACAAATCCCATCACGCATCCAATACACATCAACTGGTGGGTCTAATATGAGTTCATGAAAGCGCTGATATTATTTATTCAATTATTACAATATTGCATAACAGTAAATCTTCTATTTTTTGTGTGAATACAAATTTTTTGTTTGAATAATAACTATTATCCAGAGAGCTGAGGAGGGGTTGTTGAGGTGGTTCGGACATGTAGAGAGAATGGAATGAGACAGAATGACTTTGAGAGTGTATAAATCTGTAGTGGAGGGAAGGCGGGGTAGGGGTCGGCCTAGGAAAGGTTGGAGGGAGGGGGTACAGGAGGTTTTGTGTGCGAGGGGATTGGACTTCCAGCAAGCATGTGTGAGCGTATTTGATAGGAGTGAATGGAGACAAATGGTTTTTAATACTTGACGTGCTGTTGGAGTGTGAGCAAAGTAACATTTATGAAGGGATTCAGGGAAACCGGCAGGCCGGACTTGAGTCCTGGAGATGGGAAGTACAGTGTCTGCACTCTGAAGGAGGGGTGTTAATGTTGCAGTTTTATAACTGTAGTGTAAAGCACCCCTCTGGCAAGACAGTGATGGAGTGAATGATGAAAGTTTTTCTTTTTCTGGCCACCCTGCCTTGGTGGGAATCGGCCGATGTGTTAATAAATAATAAATAAATAAAAATCAAAATGGAATTCATGTGTAAATCCTGGAAAGGTAACTAATAAACAGAGGAAATGTTATTTTAGTGCCAGGAATATCTGCATTATTTATTCTAGACCATATTTTGAAATTGGAATACAGTGGACCCCCGGTTTTCGTTGAAAATTCTTTCCAGAATGCTGTTTGAGTGCCGTTACCAAACGAATTTGTTCCATAAGGACAAATGTAAATTAGATTATTCATTTCAGACCCCCCAAAAGTACACTTAAAAAAGCACTTACGAAAATACACTTACATAATTGTTCGAGTTTGGAGGTGCACGAAAACCGAGGGTCCACTGTATTTTGAAATTTGTGTGAAATTGGACAAATTACCAATTTCCGATCACTTTATTGGGTAGTTGAAATACAGGTCTGCCATCATAAATCTGGCATCATTGGGACCTGTAGTGTGCCGGATTACAGAGTGGTTAGGTTAGAATACACTTAATAAAGTTAACCAACTTTACACAAGAAAGTTCATTGAACATCAGCAAAAATCGAACATTTCCGCTACTTTGAGCTCAATTTCAAGGTACTTTTTGTTGTGAAACCAATCAAAATCATATCAGTTTCTGTAATATATCTTCCATTCTATCAAATGAGACCAAAATAATGAGAATACAACCATAAAAACCATACGAAAATACAGTAATACCCTGGTTTTCGTCCTTAATTGCTCCAGAAGGTCGGCCAAATCCGAAATGGACGAAAACCAAAGTAATATTTCCCATAAGAAATAATGTAAATCCAATTAATCCGTTCCAGACACCCAAAATATTAACAAAAAACACATTTTATAGAGAATAACTATAGTTTTACATACAGAAAACAATGAGAAATAAATATAAATGACTAATTTTAATGATAAATGAACATTACGATCTTTATTGAAGACTCTTGTTGGCATATGGAAGAAGGCGAGGAGGGGAGAGGGAGTTGAGGACTTCAGGTATCAAGTCCCTATCCGGGGTTACTTCCTTCTTTGTCTTTTACTGACACT
>WNWK01045380.1:0-14752 GCA_009830355.1 Cherax destructor
GATCAGAAATTAGTAACTGGCCAATTTCACACAAATTTCAAAATATTCCAATTTCAAAATAGGGTCCAGAATAAACAATGCAGGCATTCCTGGCACTAAAAAAACATTTCCTCTATTTATTAATTACATTTCCAGGCTTAACACATGAATTCCATTTTGATTTTTTATTCACACAGACTTTTTATTCACACACAAAAAAAAAAGATTTACTGCTATGCAATATTGTAATAACTGTATAAATAATATCAGTGCATTCATGAACGCATATTAGACCCACCAGTATTGGACGTGTGACGTGATCTGTTAACTCTTGAACATCGGCAAAAATCGAACATTTCTGCAATAAGCTAAATTTTAAGCTATTTTCAATCCTAAAACCAATCAAAATCATCTCTATTTCTGTAATATATCTTCCATTCTATCAAATGAGACCAAGAAACCAAGAATACAACCATATGGTGGTGTGCCGTACAAGAATAAAACCATATGGTGGTATGCGGTACAAGAATACAACCATATGGTGTGCAATACAAGAATACAACTATATATGGTGGTGTGCGGTACAAGAATACAACCATATGGTGGTGTACGGTACAAAAATACAACCATATGATGGTGTGCAGTACAAGAATAACCATATGGTGGTATGTGGTACAAGAATACAACCATATGGTGGTGTGCGGTACAAGAATACAACCATATGGTGGTGTGCGGTACAAGAATAACCATATGGGTGCCAGATCAACCAGGCTGTGATGAATATGTGGGGCAGCGGGCCTCCAGCAGCAACAGCCTGGTTGACCAGGCAAGCACCAGACGAGCCTGGCCCATGGCCGGGCTCAGAGAGTAGATACTCTGAAACTCTTCAAAGGTATATCAAAGGTATGGTGGTGTGCAGTACAAGAATACAACCATATTGTGGTGTGTGGTATAAGAATACGTACAACCATATGGTGGTGTGTGGTACAAGAATACAACCATATGGTGTGCAATACAAGAATACAAATATATATGGTGGGGGTTTACAAGAATACAACCATATGGGGTGTATGGTACAAAAATACACACCAAATAGCAATACTGCTGGAGATGGAACAAAAGGGAATGATGCCTCAGGGAACAGTGTCGACACATTACCAGAAAACCTGGTAGAAACACTGATGTCCATACAGGGGGGATAGATAGGGAGGAAACAAATAAATGAAACAGCAGCGAACACAGCTACAATGAATCCTAACAAACGGAAATCCAATCTATGCAAATACTATGCCTTGGGTATCTGCAGGCATGGTATATCTGGTAAAACAGGTGGGACATGCCCCTTTTGACCACCCCAAAAATACCGCACCTACATGGCAACAGGAGAGTGTAACTTCCACTCCTGTAATTTATTTCACCCAGAAATGTGTCACTCATCAATCCATGAAAGAAAATGTTACAATGCATACTGCCAGGCACATCATCTAAAGGAAACAAGAAGACAGACCAGCCAGACTATGGGAAACAAAAGAGTAGCCACAACCCCTACAGGGACGGTTTTTAGGGCCAGGAGGGAAAATAAGACTGGCAAGAAATGACAATCCTACACCAACTGAAAACACTTCTGGAGCAGAGGCACAGACACTGGCCCCTACTCCAGAACAACAGATATTAGAGCCAGCAAATAAAACCCCCCTAAATTCCACCAATATAACGACATTTGTCTTTGCAAACATACAGGGTCTAAAGATGTCAAAAAATAACAAAATTCCTTACATCAAGGGACTGCTCACGGAGTCAAATGCAATGTTTGCGTGCATTCACAGAGACCCACATAAAGGATCATTATGACAACGAAAATGGATCCCAGATTGTAACCTATTCAGATGAGAGACTAAACAGGCAACAAGGGGAGGTTGGTCTGTACATCACAGAGTTGCTCATTTGCTCAGAACTACTAAACATCTCAAATGATGTAATTGAAGTTTTGGCGGTAAAGATTGAAAACCAAAACCTTGTCATTGTGGTGGTATACAAGCTCAGACGCAACTTCCCAGCAATTCCAGGAGCAGCTTTTGAAAATTGACCACTGTCTAGAAAAAACTCCCAACTCCTGCCCCAAACATCTTATTACTAGGGGATTTCAACTTGAGACATCTAAAATGGAGGAGTATAGCAAACAATGCTTTAGAAGAGATCACCCCAGGAGGCAGCGCAATGAAAATTCACACACACACGAACTATTAAATCTCTGCGCCAAATTCACCTTAAACCAGCAAATATTAGAGCCTACAACACTAGAAAATACACTGGACCTCATCTTCACTAACAACGACGATCTGATACGGAATATAACCTTATCAAAGACAATACACTCAGATCACAACATAATAGAGGTACAGACATGTATGCACAGGGCTTCTGACCAGCAAAATGTGATCAGTCAGGAAGGTCTCTTCACAAAATTCAATTTAATAACAAAAACATACAATGGGATCAAGTCAACCTGTCCTAAATGAAACATGCTTTGAAGATATCCTAAACAACACAGATCCGAACAGTTGCCTAGAAAAGTGAACTCTGTGGTTCTTGAGATCTGCTCAAGACACATTCCATTAAGAAAAAGAAAGATGATGTAAACTAGAAAGAGAGAGACGCTCCTTATACAGACGAAGGCAAAGAGTCACAGAGCTGCTGAGAGGGACCAATATATCTGAAGAGACGGGGAGGCACTGGTCAATGAAATTGCAAATATCAAACTAAACTGAAGGAATCTTACAGGAGACAAGAATCACAGGAAATTGAAAAACAAAACAAAATACTTCTTCTCTTGTGCCAAATCTAAGGGAAAAACAACATCCAGTATTGGGCCTCTGCTTAGGCAGGATGGGACATACACTGATGACAGCCAAGAAATGAGTGAGATATTAAAGTCCCAATACAACTCGGTGTTCAGCGAGCCGCTGCCCAGACTAAGGATCGACAATCCAAATGAATTCTTATGAACGAAACGCAAAATTTGGTGATCTCAAAATCTCGGATATTATTCTAACTCCATAAGACTTTGAAAAGGCACAAATGACATGCCTATGCACTCTGCCCCAGGCCCAGACTCATGGGGCTATCGCATGCCTTCAGCATTCTATGGAGAGGGAGCATGGACACAGGGGTCATCTCACATACACTAAAACCAACAGACATAGCCCCACTCCACAAGGGTGGCAGTAAAGCAATTGCAAAGAACTACAGACCGATAGCACTAACATCACATATAAAATTCTTTGAGAGGGTTCTAAGAAGCAAGATTGCCAACCACCTAGATACCCACTAGTTACACAACCCAGGGCAACACGGGTTTAGAGCAGGTCGCTCCTGCCTGTCCCAGCTCCTATACCACTATGACAGGGTCCTGGATGCTGTTGAGGATAAACAAAATACAGATGTAGTGTACACAGACTTTGCAAAATCTTTCGACAAGTGTGACCATGGCGTAATAGCACACAAAATATGTTATAAAGGAATAACAGGAAAAGTTGGTAGATGGATCTATAACTTCCTGACAAATAGAACACAAAGAGTAATAGTAAACAGAGTAAAGTCCCAGGCAGCCATGGTGAAAAGCTCTGTTCCACAAGGCACAGTACTCGCTCCCATTCTATTCCTCATCCTCATTTCTGACATAGACAGAGATGCAAGCCATAGCTCCGTGTCTTCCTTGCGGATGACACTGGATTGCCATGGCAGTGACCTCCATTGAAGACACTGCAAAATTCCAAGCGGACATCAACCAAATCTTCAAATGGGCCACTCAAAACAATTTGAAGTTCAACAAGGAGAAATTTCAACTATACTCAGATATGGAAAACTTGAGGAAATAAAAAATGTATCAAGGTATACGACAAATTCTAACCATACAATAGAGCAAAAAAGAAATGTGAAGGACTTGGGAGTGATAATGTCAAGAGGATCTCGCCTTTAAAGACAATAACAATGTATCTACCTCATCGGCTAGGAAAATGAGAGGATGGATAATGAGAACCTTCAAAACTAGGGACGCCAAGCCCATGATGACACTCTTTCAAATCACTTGTTCTCTCTAGGCTGGAATACTGTCGTACACTAACAGCCCCCTTCAAGGCTGGCGACATTGCAGACCTGGAGAGTGTACAAAGAACTTTCACAGCACACATAAGTACGATAAAGCACCTAAATTACTGGAAACTGTTGTAGGTCCTTGATCTGTATTCCCTGGAACACAGGCGAGAGAGATACATGATAATATACACTTGGAAGGTCCTGGAGGGATTGGTACCAAACCTGCACACGGAAATTCCTCCCTATGAAAGCAAAAGACTCGGCAGGAGATGCTACATTCCCCCGATGAAAAGCAGGGGCGCCACGAGTACATTGAGAGATAACACCATAAGTGTCCGGGGCCCAAGACTGTTCAACTGCCTCCCAGCATACATTAGGGGGATTACCAATAGACCCCTGGCTGCCTTCAAGAAGGCACTGGACAGGTACCTAAAGTCAGTACCTGACCAACCGGGCTGTGGCTCATACGTCAGTTTGCGTGCAGCCGGCAGTAACAGCCTGGTTGATCAGACCCTGATTCACCATGAGGCCTGGTCTCAGACCTGGCCGCGGGGGCGTTGACCCCCGAAACCCTCTCCAGGTAAACTCCAGGTATGGTGGTATACGGTACAAGAATACAACCATATGGTGGTGTGCGGTAAGTGTGCACCATATATGGTGAACACTTACCACATCGGCCCATTCTCTCATATCTAGGCCAAAATTTACCACTCTCAGCTTATTTGAATGAGCTGAGCTCATCACATAGTACTACGGCATGGCCAGTGAACTCAAAGGAATAGTACTACGGCAGTCAACGAAAGGGTTAATTTTGGGGGTCTGGACAGTGAAAGGGTTAAGCATCTGTACTGCTGAAATGTTTTACCTGCACAGTAGGCTTCTTTAATCAAACAGAGGTGTTAGAGCTATACTGGAGACAAATTTTGAAGTAGAGTGATGAATTAAGCCCCCTGGCCTTTATAGAAATGTAGAGGCAATTTTGGGATGTTATTATATTCGTGTGTGAGAAGGGTTGAATTTGAGAAAGACCTGTCTAGTATGGGCCAGTAGGCCTGCTGGTGAATCCTGCCTTCTGTGATGCCATCTCCAACTACTGCACCTCACTTCTGGTCCAGTACAATTTATATAGCTCCATCTACATGCCTCTACTTCAGAATAATAATACAGCCTCTCCTAAATTAGCGACATACTCTTACCGACGACTGGGCTTACGACGGCCTCTCTGACCAGTATGCATACCTAAATAATGAATATTAGAGCTGATTTCCTCTATTCTGTTTAATAAACATTAAAAAATATGCCAGAAATGTTACAAATTGTGCAAAGGTGACATTAAAACAATATCAAAGATGGTCGACACAAACTCACTAGTACCATTATAGTATGCTCCTCACTTAGAAACGAATTTGTTTACCGATGTGGCCTTAGGAACAGAACTCCATTAAGTGAGGAGAGGCTGTAATATAATCATAGACTGAGGGACTTAACGACAAATTCTCCACTTCAGCTAGATATCTACAGTACACTGTATTAATCATTTCTGTATTCGACTGAAGCAGCTTGCTGCACAGGCAAAATGTTTTAGCAAAAAAGATACTCAAGTACACAGCACTTATGGAAACTGATTAGTCAGAATAAGAATTAAGGTGGAAAGTACGGTGACTGTACTCTATACAAGGAGTGGAGATGATGTAGTTTGGATGGTCACTGGAACTGAGATGTCAAGAAATGTCTTGCAAGTCAGCTACTGTATTGAATCAAATTTAGTAAATGCATTTTCTTGTGGGCATCTCTACTTTTATGGAAAATAGCAAATGTAAAAACTGATATTTTTTTTTTTGATAAATACTTACTTTTTGTTTTTGGTCATCAGGCTTACCAAGACCTGGAACATGTTTTCTAGTTGACCACCGAGCATTGCGTTCTAATACGGGAGTAAATACCTGAAAAGTAAGAATAGCACAATTTTCAACTTTAAAAACAAGATCTATATTCTTGTATATTTTCACTAACCCCACATATGTATGTATATATATTGTAATTACTTGCCTTATTTCCATTAACCAGATCTCAGTAATAGTGCAAGTCTTTTCCTAACATAGCTGCCACTGTACAACAGCAGACATATTTATGATCTTCCACCACCATTAAATATAATGATGTTTATAGTGGAATGTTTTATGTTAATATTTTAGTTTGGTTTTACACTTACCGAGATAAAAATAATTGTACTATGCTGGCTATGATTGCAAAAGCCGCTGTGAAATCTGTCAAATGTGATAGCTCCCTGTTTATTTCTGCTTGCACTTAAGCTTCCAAATCTTTTGAGCAATTTTCTCTAAACAATATTAATCCAAAACAACTGATTTCAGTTGAAAGTGATCAATACAAAGATGGTAATTATTACAGAAGAACCCCACTTATATGGCAGATTAGGTTCCAGGCTGTCGCCTGAAAGCAGACATCGTCGGAAGCAGAACGCCATTTTTTCCATTTATAAATGCATGTAAATGCCAGACAACAAGTTTACACTAACTTATATTAAGTTAGTAATAGAACTAGGCATTAAAAATCACAATAAAAAGTAAAATACATACATAGTATATTCATTACTTATTTTTTTTTTTCAACAAGTCGGCCGTCTCCCATCGAGGCAGGGTGACCCGGAAAGAAAGAAAATCCCCAAAAAGAAAATACTTTCATCATCATTCAACACTTTCACCACACTCATACATAATCACTGTCTTTGCAGAGGCGCTCAGATACGACAGCTGAGAATAGTCCCTCCCAGCTGTCATTATCCCAGACCCCTCCTTTAAAGTGCAGGCACTGTACTTCCCATTTCCAGGACTCAAGTCCAACTAAATCAATTAACTGGTTTCCCTGAATCCCTTCACAAAATGTTACCCTGCTCACACTCCAACAGATCGTCAGGTCCCAAAAACCATTCGTCTCCATTCACTCCTATCTAACACGCTCACACATGCTTGCTGGAAGTCCAAGCCCCTCGCCCACAAAACCTCCTTTACCCCCTCCCTCCAACCTTTTCTAGGACGACCCCTACCCCGCTTTCCTTCCCCTACAGATTTATACGCTCTCCAAGTCATTCTACTTTGATCCATTCTCTCTAAATGACCAAACCACCTCAACAACCCCTCTTCAGCCCTTAGACAAATATTTTTAGTAACTCCACACCTTCTCCTAATTTCCACATTCCGAATTTTCTGCATAATATTTACACCACACATTGCCCTTAGACAGGACATCTCCACTGCCTCCAGCCTCCTCCTCGCTGCAGCATTTGCAACCCATGCTTCACACCCATATAAGAGTGTTGGTACCACTATACTTTCGTACATTCCCTTCTTTGCCTATATGGATAACGTTTTTTGTCTCCACAGATACCTCAACGCACCACTCACCTTTTTTCCTTAATCAATTCTATGGTTAACCTCATCCTTCATAAACCCATCCGCTGACACATCAACTCCCAAATATCTGAAAACATTTACTTCTTCCATAATCCCTCTCTCCAATGTGATATCCAATTTTTCTTTATTTAAATCGTTTGATACCCTCATCACCTTACTCTTATCCATGTTCACTTTCAACTTTCTACCTTTACACACTCTAGCAAACTCGTCCACTAACCTTTGCAACTTTTCTTTAGAATCTCCCATAAGCACAGTATCATCAGCAAAAAGTAACTGCGTCAACTCCCATTTTGCATTTAATTCCCCATAATTTAATCCCACCCCTCTCCCCAACACCCTAGCATTTACTTCTTTTTCAACCCCATCTATAAATATATTAAACAACCATGGTGACATTACACATCCCTGTCTAAGACCTACTTTTACCGGGAAGTAATCTCCCTCTCTCCTACACACCCTAACCTGAGCCTCACTATCCTCATAAAAACTCTTTACAGCCTTCAGTAACTTACTACCTATTCCATACACGTGCAACATTTGCCACATTGCTCCCCTATCCACCCTATTATATGCCTTTTCTAAATCCATAAATGCAATGAAAACTTCTCTACCTTTATCTAAATACTGTTCACATATATGCTTCACTTGATCTACACATCCCCTACCCACTCTAAAGCCTCCTTGCTCATCTGCAATCCTACTCTCTGTCTTACCTCTAATTCTTTCAATAATAACCCTGCCATACACTTTACCTGGTATACTCATTAAACTTATTCCCCTATAATTTTTACACTCTCTTTTATCCCCCTTTCCTTTATATAAAGGAACTATACATGCTCTCTGCCAATCCCTAGGTACCTTCCCCTCTTTCATACATTTATTAAACAAAAATACCAACCACTCCAGCACTATATGTCCCCTGCTTTTAACATTTCTGTCATGATCCCGTCAGTTCCAGCTGCTTTACCCCCTTTCATTCTACGTAATGCCTCACGCACCTCCCCCACACTCACATCCTGCTCTTCTTCACTCCTAAACGATGTTGTACCTCCCTGGCCAGTACATGAAATTACCGCCTCCCTTTTTTCATCGACATTTAAAAGTTCCTCAAAATATTCCGGCCATCTACCCAATACCTCCAGCTCCCCCATCTACTAACTCCCCTACTCTGTTTTTTAACTGATAAATCCATTCGTTCCCTAGGCTTTCTTACCTTGTTTACCTCACTCCAAAATTTTTTTCTTGTTTTCAGCAAAATTTCTTGACAGAGCCTCTCCCATTCTTTCATCCGCTCTTCTTTTGCACTCTCTCACCACTCTCTTCACCTTTCTTTTACTCTCCATATACTCTGCTCTTCTATTAACACTTCTGTTTTGTAAAAACCTCTCATAAGCTACCTTTTTCTCTTTTATCACACCCTTTACTTCTTCATTCCACCACTCACTCCTCTTTCCTCCTGCACCCACCCTCCTATAGCCACAAACTTCTGCCCCACATTCTAATACTGCATTTTTAAAACTATCCCAACTCTCTTCAACCCCCCACTATTCATACTTGCACTAGCCCACCTTTCTGCCAACAGTTGCTTATATCTCACCCTAACTTCCTCCTCCCTTAGTTTATACACTTTTACCTCTCTCTTATTTGCTGTTGCCATTTGCTTTTTGTCCCATCTACCTTTTACTCTAACTGTAGCTACAACCAAATAATGATCTGATATATCCGTTGTCCCTCTATAAACATGTACATCCTGAAGCCTACCCATCAACCTTTTATCCACCAATACATAATCCAACAAACTACTTTCCTTACGTGCTATATTATACCTTGTATATTTATTTATCCTCTTTTTCATAAAATATGTATTACTTATTACCAAACCTCTTTCTACACATAGCTCAATTAATGGTTCCCCATTTACATTTACCCCTGGCACCCCAAATTTACCTACTAGTACTCCCTCCACAACATTTTTACCCACTTTAGCATTAAGATCCCCAACCACAATTACTCTCTCACTTGGTTCAAAACTCCCCACACACTCACTCAACATTTCCCAAAATCTCTCTCTCTCCTCTACACTTCTCTCTTCTCCAGGTGCATAAACACTTACTATAACCCACTTTTCACATCCAACCTTTATTTTACTCCACATAATCCTTGAATTTATACATTTATATTCCCTCTTTACCTGCCATAACTGACTATTCAACATTATTGCCACTCCTTCTTTAGCTCTAACTCTATTTGAAACCCCTGACCTAATCCCATTTATTTCTCCCCACTGAAACTCTCCTACCCCCTTCAGCTTTGTCTCACTTAAAGCCAGGACATCCAGTTTCTTTTCATTCATGACATCTATAATCATCTCTTTCTTATCATTCGCACAACATCCACGCACATTCAAACATCTCACTCTGACGGTTTTCTTCTTTTTCTTTTTAGTAAGCTATACAGGAAAAGGGGTTACTAGCCCAGTGTTCCCGGTATTTTAGTTGACTTTTACAACAAGCATGGCTTACGGAGGAAAGATTCTTATTCCACTTCCCCATGGATATAAAAGGAAAAGCAATAAGAACAAGAACTATTAAGATAAAATCAAAGAAAACTCAGATGAGTGTGTATACATAAACGTGTACATGTTTGCGTAGCATGACCTAAGTGTAAGTAGAAGTAGCAAGACGTACCTGAAATCTTGCATGTTTATGAGACAGAAAAAAGACACCAGCAATCCTACCATCATGTAAAACAAATACAGGCTTTCGTTTTACACTCACTTGGCAGGACGGTAGTACCTCACTGGGTGGTTGCTGACTACCAACCTACTACATATTCATTACTTATTACTTTTCTTTCTTCTTTCAACACGTCGGCCGTTTCCCACCGAAGCGGGGTGGCCCAAAAGGAAAAACGAAAGTTTCTCCTTTAACATTTAGTAATATATACAGGAGAAGGGGTTACTAGCCCCTTGCTCCCGGCATTTTAGGCGCCTCTTATGACACGCATGGCTTACGGAGGAAGAATTCTGTTCCACTTCCCCATGGAGATAAGAGGAAATAAGAACAAGAACTAGTAAGAAAATAGAAGAAAACCCAGAGGGGTGTGTATATATATGCTTGTACATGAATGTGTAGTGTGACCTAAGTGTAAGTAGAAGTAGCAAGATGTACCTGAAATCATGCATGTTTATGAGACAGAAAAAAGACACCAGCAATCCTACCATCATGTAAAACAAATATAGGCTTTCGTTTTACACTCACTTGGCAGGACGGTAGTACCTCACTGGGTGGTTGCTGACTACCAACCTACTACATATTCATTACTTATTACTTACCTTAAAATATTTGTATTCTTATTAATGAAGGGTGAGATGATAGTAGTACTTATTTGTAGTAAGTCAGTGTAGGTAGCCGGTAGGTGTAGCCCGCCTGGGCTACACCTACCGGCTGCCTACCCAAACTTAATATACAGTGGACCCTCGGTTTTCATTCACCTCCAAACTTGAACAATTATGTAAGTGTATTTTTGTAATAGCTTTTGTAAGTGTATTTTTTGGGGTCTGAAACAACTAATCTAATTTACGTTTGTCCTTATGGGAACAAATTCGTTCGGTAACGGCACTCAAACAGCATTCTGGAAAGAATTTTCAACGAAAACCGAGGGTCCACTGTACGATATTTAAAGCAGCCCAGAGAGATAAAATACACATACAGTACACTCATTATTTACCTTAAAATATTACGTATTACCCTCGACATACCTTGTTCACTGAATTTAATCGTTTCTAACAACTACCTTTAGATGCCATCATAAACGAAGGGAGAAGTAATGAATAATTCATGCCGAGAATTGTAAACAAAAGTGGAGTGACTAGGCCAAACGCAGATTCATACACATTTTCTTTGGTACTGGACCAGAGAAAACGTAATGTTTTCCCTCCGCCCGGTATATAAATTTTATATGCTATGTAAAATGCTTCTTATATATAATTTTGAAGAAAATATCATAGATGGATTAATGAAAATGTCTATATTATCATAATAAAATAAGACATTTAATGTGCCCAAGAGTGATTATTATTACGTACTATTAGTATTACTATGGAGTTAAGACTAGAGGGACAATCTTAGTGATTTTAATGTGCACCTGCACGCCAGTACAGCGTGTAAGTATATTTATTTACAGGTACACAAGTATTATTATCAGAACACATATAAAATATGCAATAACTTTAAAACACTTGAAATTTTGGAAAGTTTCCAGACTTCCAGACATAATAGATGTGCTCATGGAGAATGTAAACAAACCGGGTGGCACACACCGTATTAGAAAGACAGGTTGCCATATAGAGAGTTTTGGTCATAATTTGAAATTGCTGTATTAGCGGAACGCCGTAAGGTGAAACGCCATAAAGCGGGGCCCTACTGTATTATAATCAAAACTAAGTGCTAAACCCACCAGGCTCAACCAAGATGGTAAGATAGAATCTTCTGGGTGGATAACCTGTATCCAACAACACTAGCTCATTCTGCTAAAACTCCATACACATCTTGACTCAGATGTTGCAAAAGATCACAATATTAGCAACAAATTTATATGTAATACCTCCTTACTTAAACTCCTCAAACCATAAAGACTCTCAGCAATATCTAAAAGAACTTTGAAATGTCTCTCCTAACTAGTGAGATTAACTTTAAAGCATTACCCTTATTCTCCTATATATGTTATCTACCAATTGAAATGATATACAGCAGACTGTCGATTAACACTGGTTCCTTTAACACTTTTTCTCCATTACACTGTTGAAAAATTACGGCATATTTTCGACTAACACTTCGTAAAATTCAAATAACACAATGCCACTTCTAAGGGAAAAAATTAAGAGCCCTGAGAGATGAACTGTGGGATTTCAGATATGTGTTTGTGATTAACTTGGTTCCTGAATACCAGTCAATACATGCAGTGTGTACATATGCTGTAATGTATAATAATTTATGTGGAGAGTGTATAAATCTGTAGGGGAAGGAAGGCGAGGTAGGGGTCATCCTCGAAAAGGTTGGAGGGAGGGGGGTAAAGGAGGTTTTGTGGGCAAGGGGCTTGGACTTCCAGCAAGCATGTGTGAGCGTGTTAGATAGGAGTGAATGGAGACGAATGGTTTTTAGGACCTGACGAGCTGTTGGAGTGTGAGCAGGGTAATATTTTGTGAAGGGATTCTGGGAAACCCGTTAATTGATTTAGTTGGACTTGAGTCCTGGAAATGGGAAGTACAATGCCTGCACTTTAAAGGAGGGGTCTGGGATAGTGACAGTTGGGAGAGACTATTCTCAGCAGTCATATCTGAGTGCCTCTGCAAAGACAGTGATTATGTATGAGTGAGGTGAAAGTGTTGAATGATGATGAAAGTATTTTCTTTTTGGGGATTTTCTTTCTTTTTGGGTCACCCTGCCTAGGTGGGAGATGGCCGACTTGTTGAAAAAAAAAAATATTTAACTTTAAAAAACTGACTGACTTTTATGTGTTCAGCCGGCTGGTTGGCTGGCCTGTCTGTCTGTCTCAGAGAGCCGCTCATAAACCTGATAGTCAGCTAGACTTTCAAACAGGTATTACACATGTTGCAGAATTGTCACGTCTGTGTAAGTGGAAAGATACAACTGTGGCTTAAATGTGTTTTACTTGTCTGGCTTTTTTTGGTGTTATCCTAGTTAATTTACACTATGTATGATAACTGTACATATGTGTACCTGTGCCTAAATAAGCTTACAAATTTCCAATTGGTCAGATATGACTATTCTGCAACACGAGTAATACATGTTCGGCTGGCTGGCTAGCTAGCTCTGTCTTTCTCTATCCCTGACTTGACTGACTGACTTATTAACTGACTTGACTACCATCCACCTCAGCAACATGCCTCAACACTCCCTTTACATTCATCGACAAACACCAGCAACCACAATTTAAGGTAAGAAATATTGTGCTGCATTTGTAGCCTTATAATATATAATGACAATGAACAACAATTACATTATCATTTTTATTTTTCTAAGATGTTTAGACCTAAAAAAATAAAAAAAATAAAAAGTTTTGGATTTTTGGGGGGATCCTAGAAATGTAACCTTATTTTTCCCATAAGTTCTTCAGTTCCTTTAACATGGATTTGTCTTACACTGAATTTTCAGGGATGTAACTACCGTGTTAATCAATGGTGTACTGTATACACTTTGCATAAAAATATATCCATTTATGCTAATGTTTAGAACACAATACAGATTATACATACCTCAAAGAAATTAGTTTTATTGTAATTATTTACTACAGGAACATCATCATCAAACTCTGAATCAATGGAGTCCCATGAACGACGCTTAACTGGATCACCCAGAATCTCATAGGCTTTAGTAATACAGGTGAAATAGTCATCATCATCCCGAATCTCTTCCCCTGCTCCTCTTCTTTTATCAGGGTGATGACGGAGGACCATCATGCGATCTGGAAGTGATTGAAGAACTTAGCAAAACAGTAGTTTTCATAAGTATCCTACAATTCTATGGTACTGTACAAATTCCCATAACTTCTTGATCCTAATAATAAAGCCTAGAAACCATAGCAACACTAAATGAGCAAACTTTAATCACCAGACTTAAATTTTAAGCCATAGAACTTTGCCTAATATTTCAGCAGCAGTACTACCATTGATGGATCAACATGATATAGAGTACTCACAAGCTCTCTTAATGTCTTCATCTGACGCTTTGTATCGATACTTCTTCAGCCCCAACACAGCATAGTGATCCTGATCCTGTAATGAGTACGTCTTAATGCCATATCACAAGGAAACTTAGATATTACAGAATTAATGAGCACATCATTTATCACAGAATACACAGTATATTGTAAAAAAAAAAAAAAAAATTAGGAATGGGGTATATCATCATTTAACAGGTCGTGCAGATATATTTACACCTGTATTATGAAAGATAGCGACAAAAATGTATTAAAAGACTAAGTTTTACTACGGTTATTACACCACAATGAATGTAACAATATGAGAAAGAAAAATTGCACCGACCTCGACCTACAGACCCCACAGGGGTGAGGCAAGCACATTTCCACTTTGTCAAAGACTTGAAAGAATTTTTATTTACGCCAATGATTGTAAAGGCCCCAATGACAAAAAAAAATGTTTTACATAAATTTCAATATCAACGCTAGTGACAGGTAACTTTTAATAAAAGTTACCTGTCACT